>CM036587.1:96101136-96296136 GCA_020745705.1 Hemiprocne comata | reverse complement strand
CTGCAACAATATATAAACAATTGTTCTAGAAATTAACCTCACTGAAAAAACCCACAAGTTTCGGTTGTTCTGTCTTCAATTTAAACTCATTAAATGATACTAAACATTTATGAGCTAACTGAAGAGCCCATAAGCAATACTGTCCTTACATGCTCATAGACTTAAACCTTATACCTCCTAACTAACACTCTGACAGAATAAGAAATCCTTAAATTGTGCTTGGGGCTTCTCTGTGGACAATTGCAATGTCATCAGCAGCTAGTCTGAACTCTGGACACTGAAGTGGGGACAGTTTTCCAAAGACAGCAGAACCTACTACATACAGAGATAATATGAACTTTCAACTTATTTTTTTTTTTCTTCTATATATCTCTAGGGGTTGTGTTAGTCACTTTGGTCAAGAGCTGAATATATAGAGAATAGAAATGAAAAAATGGGTTGTGAGAAAAAGTGAATCTTCTAAACTAGTAGTCAGGCAATAGAATAAAAAGGTTTTAGGTGTTACAAGCATCCACAGAAAGGTAATCAATTTTCAGCAGAAAATCTGATAGAAAAAAAATAATTAAAAAAAGAAAAATAAAACTGGTCACATTTTCATAAGCAGAAGCATTCTGAAAAATGGCTGCATATTCCTACTTCAAGAAATTATTACTTGTCTTTTATTTCACTTTTCACAATGAAAATACAGTAATCCTTTGTTGGAGAGTTTGTAATTTAATATTGTATCAAACTACCATATTGTCCTAACAGGTGTTTACACTTTTGTAATTGTTGATTTTTAAGAAGGATAAGTTAAAAAAAGTGTATAATAAGTGGTGTTGTGCTGCTTTATTCTTTGGTATTCTTTGGTATGAATTGAATTTTCATGTGCAGAGTGCTCAGCTACATTTTTAATAACAAGCTACTTTGTAAAATAAAATTGTAACAGATACAAATTTTCAAAAGTAATGAACATTTTAAGAGGAACCGATTTAAAAAGGAGACTTTCTTGACAAGGAAGATGTTTCTGCCTGCACAGGGGTGTTGGATCTAGATGATCTTTAAACCCAAACTGTTCTATGATTCTGTGAAATTCAAATGAACATCTGAAAAACTTTCTTAACTTTCAGAGGAAAAGTTTACCATGTGATTTTAATATAACTTGTTCTCTTCTGACTAACTTGAAAACATTTGTAGTATGCAGGTTTAAACTACTTTAAATGAACCTTGTTCTGCTCAATCTGGTTTCACATGTTGATGCTACAATAGCATGAAACTTGTAACTTTTTTTTTTGTGAGCAGAGATTAGTGACCAGCAGCGTTTTCAAAAGAAAGTAAACAGACAAAATTAAACAAAGAGGTTGAAAAGCCCCATTACAGAAGGTTAAGAAAAAGTCTATTGCATTCTACAACTTTTATTAGATTTCCTGAATTAAATCCAGAATCCACCCTTTTAGGAATGACAGGCAAATGATGGCCTACTATCTGATGAATGGCATGATAGTTCTTATTTTCTGCTTTCTCAGAGAAGAGAAATGGTGTTGAAAACTTCCAATACTCTATAATTTTAATGAATGGAAGAAGTTGGTGTTCTTTGCTGAAAACAATTGTAGTGATTACTTATCTGAAAATTGGTATGTTTGTTTTGTTTTGCTAGTTCAAATAATCTTCACACACTCCCTGTGGAAATGCCTTCTGGTGGAAGAAACTGATTGGAGGCAGAGGCACCAATTTCAGAAAGCATCCTTAATTCCAACCAGCAGTGCAAGACCCCATCAAAATGTAAATGTGATTCTGAACTTGAATATCCTTCTGTTTTTCCTTTTGACTGAGGGACACAACAGTGATCTTCTACACAAAGTGCTTCTTCAGAAACTGGTCGGCTAACTATGCTGACATTTTTACAAGAGCTGAAGTAGAGGAATAGTATTTATGTCACTTTCTGCACCATACAAATTATTTTCAGGAGGAAAAAGGAAAATAAAAACAAATTAATAAAATACATGCCTGGCCATTAATGTAACCACTCTAATTTCATAAATAATATTAATCATTGGTTAAAGAATTGCATTTTCAATATTGTAAATGTTGCTATGCAATCTCAGCATTTTGCAGACAAGTATGGTAGTTATTTTTTTCTTGTTTATGTACAGATGACCTTCAACTGAGGGACAAGCAGAAAAGTGAATTTTTTTCTATATAGAAGTTCATGAACAAAAGGTCTTTCCTTGGTATCTTTTTCACAGGACCCATGCATTTAAAATACTATAGGCTTCATTTCATTTTACGCTGACTGGGGTGTTTACTATTGTCATGTTATTAACCTTGCTTTAAGAAGGCTTTTATAACATCAGTAATAGAGTTTATTACTAGTCTTAGCTGTGATATATAGTTCATGGCCTTATTAAAGGCTGTGTCCTGCCCTTGGAATTCCCTGGAATCAGGTAAATAACATAGAGGAGTGTTGCAGGGGAAAAAAAAAAAAAAAAAGGCACACTTTTTTTCTTTAAACAGTCAAATAAAACTGTGGACAAAGAGAAGACTGTACAAAGAGAAGTTTGAGGAGGATTCGACTTCTCAGAAAATTAATAATGGGATACAAACTCTTTATAATTAAAATCTGGCCTGTGAAGTCAACAAATGAGAAGTATTACATGTTGTTTGTATATTTTACATGAGTTTGTTTGTGTCAGGTCTGTTTCCAATGGATACATTACCACCTACCACCTCAGAGTTGCTGCATGTTTCTACCCTTCTTTTGGCCAGATAAAGCAAGAAATGAAAGCAGCATGGGAAATGTTGTTGTTTGGTTGGTTTGGGGTTTTTTTTTTACTGTATGTTATTCATTAAAGGAAGAAAATTTCCAAAGGTCTCGGTTCACAATTCTTGAGTTGAAGTAATTGTTTGCTTGTGTAAAGTAGTTGAAAAACTTGAGAAAGTACCTTGAGAAGCACACTGAGTAACAAGTCTGAGATGTTTCAAGATCTCTGTGAGCCTTATGGATGATTCCTGCCAGTCTTCCCCATCACAAAGAGTACATAATCAACATGTTTGTTACTCAAAGCCATCTATAGAGATACCTCTAAGAGCAGGGCTTAATCCCCTCCCCATGAAGAGCATCAGCTTTCTACATTCTTCATTTTAAATAGCAGCTCCCACTACAGATGCCAGATCTCTACATGCTCTGCACTGAAAAGAATTGGCAGAAGAGCTCAAAGTCTGAGCAACAACATCTTTCCCATCTGCCTCAGTATCTTTGGCCCTACTTAGATAAGCAATTTTCCTGCAGTCTTCCCCAGGAAACATTCCTATTTTGACTGTGGAGAAAATTTACTTCTCCAAACTGCTGAGATTTGCCTGTCCTGCATCTTTCCTAGCCCCACTTCCTCAAAACAGTCATCATGCATGAAAACATTCCCATATATTTTTAATACTGTCCCTTTAGTATTTGGCTTTAATCCAATGCCTTTCATCTTTCTACAAAGCTATAAGGATATTATATAAAGGTCACATATGAATCTAGCTTACTCTAAGGAACCACATTCTTTAAGACTTGTTGTCTAGTTAAAATCAAACATAGCACTTGCAGAGCAGAACTATTGGGTTAGTGCTCTATTTAAGTGCTTCTCAGCCTGTAACATCTGAACTTCATACATGTTTGCACTCTGGTTGAGAAGCATGAAATACATATTGTCTCCATCACTGTGTTCCACTTTGACATTGCCTGTGCCTCACCCAGCTCTGATGCAATCCCTCCAGACCACATATTGCATACATTGAGGTTTTGGGTAATTGTAATTGGTGTACATAGCAGTAAGCTACCCCAGATGCATTTTGAGACATACGTAAATTAGACAACTTGTGTTATAAAAGGGGTCCATTGAGACAAGGTTCTTTGGAACATTTCCCAGGATGGAGGTAACCTCTTGACCATCTACATCTGCCAAACCACTGAGATTAGAGGTATGTAGAGGAAAATAAACAGCAGGAGAAGTTAGCTTTGTAACAGTGTCTCTTTCAACTCCTGACCAAAACCAGCAGCTTATACCCCTTGTTTTCTCCTTATGTTCTCCCTATGACAATTTTAGTATGATCAGTCAGATGTGAACCAAGCAAAATTAGCAACTGTTAATGAAGCCTCACCTATTTCCAGTTTCGTATGACGGTCAGCTACTTCTATACGTCACAAACCTCAATGCAGGTTAAACAAAGAAATTACCCTTTCTGGTGCTTGTGCTACCTGCCACAGCAAATGTGAATGTCTGTAATGGTAGATTTGTTCCCATGCAACTGCAAGCCAGTCAAGGACACCACACAAGAGTGTCTGTCTTCTCCTGCAGAAGTAGCAGAATGCCTGAAATCTGCTCAGTTTGTTTTTTTTCCCCAGTTCTATCAACTGGTTTAACAAGATATTGCTTCTCCCTGTCCCATTTCACTTTTCTTTAGAAAAAGAACACTACAAATAATGAAGAGTAGTAAAAGGAAAATAAAGAAGCTTGCTATTACCAGTAGGCAGGAACAAGTCCATTGGGACATGTGATATGTTTTCTTTGGATAATTGATATAGTTGGAAAAATGAGACAAGTTTTCAGGCTCATGTCTTGCTCAGGCCTTGAAGACAAACCTCAAGATCTTGTACACTTGACAGTTTGACCAACTTTTCTTAATCATTCCAACTAGTCTTAAAATACATTGCTTCTGTTTACAGACCTCATTCTGTCTGTGCTCTTTAACCGTTACAGCTACTGTAAAGTACTGGGGTTAAAAATGACATTTATAATGAGAGGGCAGTAATAGTACAAGGGATAATGCTTTTAAGCTGAAAGAGAGTGGATTTAGGTTAGACACCAGGGAGAAATTCTTCACCATGAGGGTAGTAAGGTGGTGGAATAGGTTGCCTAGGGAGGTTATGGAAGCCCCCTCCCTGGAGGTCTTAAAGGTTGCATGAGGCTTGTGCAACCTGGTTTAGTGGGAGGGGTCCCTGCTTATAGCAGGGAGGTTGGAACCTGATGATGTTTATGGTCCCTTCCAGCATTAACTATTCTATGATTCTGTGATTCTATAAAGTATGGAATGTGTTCCAAAGTGCTGTAATGAAATAAAAACTTAGCATTCCTGTGTGGTGTTTTGGGTTTGTTTTTTTTAAGTGACAGCAGCAACCTGAATCTCTTATTTTGCCATTTTTTTCTCTTTAAAACACATGCAAAGTTGGAGAATTAAGAAAACTTACCTTTAAATAAAGGAAACTGGACTTCTGAAGATTTCAAGTAAGAAAGCTGTAGATTCCCATTGGAAACTAAAATCAAACACTTTCATCTGGATTTGTAATGCCCAAATTAAAAGGAAAATTATGTCAGCATCACCTTGGGTGCTGGTATGTATTGTCTGCTGAATAGTGCTGATAAAATAGTTATAGATTATTAATGTAACAGTAGCTTTTTCTAAACATCTGTGATATATATGCCCAACCTCCACTGATTAATCCAGAAATATTATAGCCACAATTCAGATCTCAAGTGGTGTGATATCTAAGAAACATTCATATCACTGAAAAATACATACATTTCACATGAATTTCTATGAAATGTAGTAATCTGATTTCAAGCTTGATTATCAACTTCATGATTATCAACTCCATGAGTCCGTGGAGGACTTCCAAGAAAACAAGATGAGGCTCATACTATTTTGTCTGAACACAACTATATTTTGTGCTGTACTCAGAGTTTATCCTAAAAATTAATGATCTGCAGACAATATTCAATTAAACCAATTTTCTCTTTGTATATCTTAGCTATCTAATAAAAATCTCGGTTGAGATGATGACATAAATTGAATATCAGTGAAGAGAAACATTATTTTCAGTTAAGCATATAAAAAACTAATAGAAATCATAGTTTGCAGAATTACCTCAGTTATGGTTAGGACTGGATCATCTAAAAAACCGTAATAGATAATTCTATATGAAACATTGTAACAGGAGTAATTTATTTTTTTTCCCTTGGAACTAAATGGCACCGAAATTCCACTGCAATTTTTAAAATCAATCTTTAATTTATAGTAAAATAGTTTTGTTTTTTTTCATCTAGAAAGATGGACTACACTTTGAAGGAGGTGGGCCAGAGAGCTTTGATTTGCTCAAGAAACTGTGCAGAGTGAGAAACTAGAAAGGTAACTGCAAAGCTGAAAATTGTCCTGCAGTGGCAACACACCACAGGCAAGCTTAAGAGATTTAAGTGTAGTTGTGCCTTTCAAAGCAACTGAGACACATCTTCATGCTCTAAAATGAAGGTATTGTCTTCTCAGCTGCAAAATATTACTTTCAGTGCTGTAGGCTCTTAAATAAGGAAAGTGTGTTTTTTCTATATTTGAAAGTACGCAATGTCTGGAACTTCTCAGGTGCAATTTATATGACTTAAGGGCAAAAAGATCTTATCCTGCTGATAAATAGAGAGTAACCCCATTAGCTCAAATGAAGTTTGTATCAGTGGAATCAGAAATGCTCTCACCATCAGTGATTTTTGCATCAGCTGAGGTGAAAGCAAGGTATGATGTACTTCCCTGCCTTAAACTACATTCCTGTCTTGCTGGAGTTCCACTAAAGCTCTGTAATGAGCATTCATCAATCACCTTAAGTGCTAGGATAGCATCAATAAAGCAAAATATTTTTGTGTTCATCAGTGTAGGGAGGTATTTAGGTATTTAGGTATTTAGAAATATTAAACCATTCCTCACTGTCTCACTATTTTAAACCATATTGTAACGCTATTCAGCACTTGTCCAGTTGCTTTAATCTTTTGTTCTGCAATCTCACTTTACACACTACTGCCACTTTCAAGGTGGGACTTCCTAATGAATTCATTTTAAAAAGTCAGTCAAATCACTTACCTTAATATGCAATATTCCATAGTGAAGGTTATGGAAGAAACACAAAAGGTTAAGACATAATAACAAAATAACTAATATACACACTGTCAGTCAGTTTATTGCCATTGTGTTCCAAGGATACCTCATAAATGTAATGACAACTTGCCTATTTCACATACTAACACATCATGGCAGGTTTTCAGCTTGTATGTGTTACTAGAGCTGTGTTGTGGTCAAGAGAAATGAATTTACCTCAACTGGACCATAAGATGGACTTTTTTTAAAAGTAGTATAGACCCAGCAGATCGTCTTCTTTGTATGGATCAATAATGTGTTCAGTAGGAGAAGATCAGTTATTAATAAATACCTCAGTATAATCCTACAGTCCTATTAGGTTTGGTGTTCTGTTGTACTTTCTACTGCAAGAAACAGCAGAATTCACCCCCTGCCTCTGATGTGAGGCTGAGATCTTACATAAACGTCTTATACACTTACGTTTATGGTCTCTGAGGGGCCCCAGCGACTGTGCAGCTGTAAGGAATGGAATTTGTCATGAAGTCAAAGGCACTGCTTCTTCCCCTCCAAATACCATTGCACTGCAGAAACCAAATTAATTTTTGTTGCTTTGCATTCTCTCCTTCACTTATCCCATCTCACTAGTTCTGCAAAACAAGAAATGTCATGAGGATCTTATCTTAGGAAGTCTCGACTGGATAATGCAATGACTGACCATTTTTTTTACCATATTCTGTCCCAGTTTTGAAAAAAAATACATTCTGATTACATTAGCTTGGTGAGTTACTACTGGTTTTAAACTTCATTTGCTTTAATTTATGCTAATTTGACCACAATGTTAAATAAATTGTGTGTGAAGATCTTAGAGTTCTTCAAAATATCTTTCTGAAAGCAGTAAATCAGGTCTTGGAACAAAACTTACAAAAAAGACTCTGTCTTAAAAGGCAAGCAGAGAGAGAGGAACTGTTCCAGCATGACTGGGTGTACACGGTACTCAGAGCTGGAGCCAGAACTGTTACAAGTGGTTGCAGCTAATTCAGTACTTGGTGTTAGAAAATTACACCAAAAAAAAAGAAGGTAGGTTTAATTAGCTTAACACATCTAGTTTCATCCTCCCCTCATCTTAGACCTGTATCCTCATTACAAAATTAAATTGGTTTGTGTCCCTTTTAGAGGTTATCTTTTACCGGATTCCTTCAAAACCAAAAATATCAGTAGAATGAACATTCATCGTTCCTAGACTGCTCTCATTCTCACAGTGTAGTTTTCAGCTTTTACATGTATATGTGAATGATCTGCCCAGATATTTGCTGAATATATACTAATAAACTGCATTAGTATTTGCATACCATATGCTCACTAAGGGCTTAATTACACTTTGTTCCACAAACAAGTATCTTTAAAAAATTAACGTATGTCAGCTAATTATTTTTCCTAACTTATTTACTTTTTAATTTTGCTTCATTTTTAATTTATACAAGACCTCTCTGTGGCCTTGTTTCATTTTCCAAAGAATAATAACTGAGGCTCTCATACCTCAAGTATTTAAGCACATCCTTTAGTTTCTCCACCTGAGCAGTCATCAAAGATTTCTATGCACAAAGTGAGGAAAGTTACACATGAGCATAAATTGCTCCAGTTTCAATGTTGAAATATACTCATATACTATACCTGCTGCACAAACCATACTCTGCAAAAAGTGGAGCTTAACCAGAAAAAAGGCCTCCACCATACCAATTTCAAATTACGTTTGGCAGGCTGGACAGAGGTACATCACTAATCTTCCCTTCACATTCCACAAAATCTTTTAGGACATGTTCTCACGTAGTCATAAGAGTCCTACTAAATTCATGAATGGATGCCTTATATACTGCAAATATTGATTGGAAGATAAAACTTGATATACATAGAACTGCTCACCAGGTATGAGAGTGTCCCTGACTTGAAGAGCATCAAACAGTCAACCTCAGCAGGCCCTCAGGACACCCAAGTACTGCAGATTCACTTGTATGGTTCAATAACCATACTGACAGATCATTTCAGAGAATGTTAATTCCTCTAATAACCATGGCCATGGGATTCACAGGGCACTCACAAGGAAGTTAAGGAAAAGTAAAGTTAATACATTTTTTAAAAGTTTTTTAATTACACAGAAGAATGAAGTTTCATGTGAAATTTCTTCCCTACATAATTAATATACAAAAAAATCACAGGGAGTACAGTTCTCACATTAAAGTCACAACAAACAGAGCAGGGTCTGGATGTCCAAGACAACTTTGGGGCTGCAATATCTTGATAGAAAAAGTCTCCAATGGGAACATCACAATACTGGAATCCAAGGATATGCTTGCAACTTATGTAGGGACAATCTGGAAAACTCAGGAACAGGTTTCTCAAAACAATTTGGATTTCAGTACAGGTTGCCCAAGCCCACCCAGGATTCTGCATAAATGCTTCCCAGCTGAAATCTATAGGGAACATGAAGGTAGCTTGACTTCAGTTATCTGAGCTTCAAATCCATCTTTGGATTCCTGTGCACCTCTATCCTTACTACAAGTGCAGCTAACCTTCTTCAACCATCATGCAGCTGTATTGCTAGCAAATCCAGCAAACCTAAACAAGTAGGGTGGAAGAACTTTGAGCAAGTATTTTCAGGTCAACTCTTTCTCCATGGTAGTATCTACTGCAGCTATCTCATCTGTTTTTAAGGAACCTCACATATGGAAAAAGGACAGCAATTTGCTGGGAGACAAGGATCACTGCTTGCAAAATATATAAAGCTGCTTCTTTTTTCAGCACTGATAAAGGCAAGACATTAAGAATGACACCTAAAGGAAACTCTAATGAAGACCTAGGACAGACAGCCTAGGACTATAGAGAGATCTCCCAGAACAGGGAAACAACTGCGATAACCACATTGATAGGACCGACTGATAGGACCCTGAAGATCCAGTTTTTACACAGGTCTATGTAGACATCATAACCTCCATCAAATCTTTTCCAGGGCTTCCTTACTGTCATTCTGGAACACAGGGATGGTGTTCTGGAACAGTCATACTACTGTATAAACCCATTTTCTTTTATCCTATCCACCTGGACAGATTTGTTCTCTTCTCTTTACAGCCGCCTTTTTGCGTACCTCACCTTATTACTATGTTTCCTTCATCTTCTCTCTTTCAGCTTAATTAAACCTGATTACTTCGGCCTTCCCTTTACAGCTTGTTTTTTCACCTCATAATTCTTGCCTCTATTCTTTCTACTTACTGTTACTGACCTTCATCTTTCTTCAGTGCAGCATCCAAAGATGATGACAAGGCTCAGAACCTTGTATTTTCCCAAGGAAGTAAAACAATCAGTTTGTGCATCTTGCAGTTATAATGCTGTTTGCCTTCTCTCAATATGGTGCTTGCAGCCCCATGATACTGCTCTCTTATGCAATTATTTAAGTGTTTCTAAGAGCATTTCCTACAGAAAAGCCAGCTACTCTGTCTTATGTGCTTGCAGAGCTGCTGCTGCCTGCCTGGATATAAAACCTTCCTACCTGAAAATTACGGGGGGTTCATATCAGATTTTTCAATTTGCTCAAATTTTTCCAAAGTTTATGCTTATCTTAAAATATATTTGCAGCCCCACAGCTAAATATTCTTAATATAAGGAGCTTACTCCCTGTTATGAAAACCAAATTATTGATTAAGGTATTGAATAAAACTGGATTCAGGATAGGTCTGGAGGAGCCGTCAAGGTTTGGCTCCAAGTTGGCAGTCAAACCAATAACAATAATGCTCTCAGTCCCACCCCCTCCCCCAAGGAAGGGAAAGGGGGAGAAAAAATGAGAAAGAGAAGCTTTCTGGGTTGAAAAGTGAAACAGATTTATTTTAATTATTAGTGATAAGGGAATATATATACAAAGGTATGTGCAACACCCGATCCCCTCCCTCCTCCCCCAGCGCCTCTCACAGCAACTCTTCTCCCTGGTGACTCCCAGCTGAAGGGGGGAGTGTCCGGGCGCACGGACGGGGCCCTCGGGTGTCGGCTGGGAAGAAAAATGGAAAAAAGAGAGAGAGCCAAAGAGAGGGAGATAGAAGCGACAGTAAGCAGAAAAGTGAGTGGAAAAGGAAACAAAAGGCTTGACTGAGAAGGGAATATTCTGATTTGCTGATCCTGCCTTCGGTCTAATCTGCTCCCCCATAGGGAGGGAGGCTGCAGACAGTCAGAAGTGACCTTGGTTATTATCAGTCCACTGGTGCTGCTAAAAAGTCCACTGAAAGAAAAAAATCAGCAAAGAGAAAGTTCGCTTCACCTTGGCTCAAACCAGGACAGACCCCAATTCTGTGACTGAACCATCAATAACTGCTCTTCAGTACTTTTTTTAATCAGTATTTTAAACTTTTTACTTTACTGAAAGGTTTACTTTGTGGGTTTTTTTCATTATCTTGAAGTGTAATTTTTTTACATAGTATCTTTAATACAAGTTCCTCCTAAATCACTTGAAAGAACTCTATGCAAAGTAGAACCTGTATTGCACTTAGCAGAAAAAAATAGGTGTCAGGATAGTGTTTAAAGAATAAGTGAGAGCATTGACACATCTGGGCAAAAGGAAAAGGTTGCAGAACATAAAGTATTTATCTTGTTGCCAAGAATATTTAATTTCTGAGCTGTAAAAAGAAGTGAAACTTATGAGGATGATAAGTTTAAGATGTTCCAAAAGGTAGGCATTGTGTAAAGAAGTATCTTGGTCTTACTGTGATAAGGAATAAGGAACAGGAAGGCACTGAAATGAGCAGAAGAGAGAGGAGAAAGGCTGAGGGAGCTGGGTCTCTTCAGCTTGGAGAAGAGGAGACTGAAGGGTGACCTCATAAATGTTTATAAATATGTTAATTGCAAGTGTCAGGAGGACGGAGCCAGGCTCTTCCCAGTGATGTCCAGTGATAGGACAAGGGGCAACGGGTGCAAACTGGAGCATAGGAGGTTACACTTAAATGTAGGGAAAAACTTCTTTACTGTGAGAGTGACAGAGCCTTGGAACAGGCTGCCCAGAGAGGTTGTGGAGTCTCCTTCACTGGAGACATTCAAAACCTGCCTGGATGCATTCCTGTGTGATGTACTCTAGGTGATCCTGCTCTGGCAGGGGGGTTGGACTAGATGATCTTTAGAGGTCCCTTCCAACCCCTAAGATTCCGTGATTCTGTGATTCTGTGAGACAAAGATAAGTTTGAATTTCTCCTTTGTGCGAGGTAAAGCTCAGGATATGCAAATAAGCTAATTGCAGCTGTCAGATTATGAAGTCTATTCAGGACCTACTGAAGTTAAGCAAAGCTTTACAGCGGTAAGAAACACACTCACCAAAGGATGCTCACCAGTGAAGAAATGCCAGAGGACAGGGATTTTAGCTGTGTAGCTTCTCACTGCTGGTTGTAGCAAAAAGATATTGGGATTGGCCAAATGCTAGGGACTGAATGTTCAGTGTGGCTGCTACCTCTGTAGGGCTAATGAGAAGAGACAATTTGGTTGCCAATCCCATGATAAGGTAGAACATCTCCCTGGAGATTTAAAGTAAGTCCTATTACACATTAATATAGCTGAACACTTCTAGGCTCAATGAAGTAGCTCTAATGGATTCTCTCACTTGCCTAGGACTACTTCACACAATACTGCTGGAATAACCCAGCTAGGAAAAATTTCCAAGGAGGACACCATGCAAGAGAAGAAATTCTTCATAGAAGCACAGTGAAAGGCTGCAATAGCAATACTAGGCATACTCAGAAAGGTTTGAGAGGTGTGAGAGGTGTGGCAGAAGCAGGAGAAAGCAGAATCAAAGTTCAAAACAAACTGGTTTGTTAGCATCTGACTGAACCTCCTTCAGCAACACAACTAATTATAAATATACAGAATAAAGTTGCTGGAGTAATCGTAGAATCAGAGACATCAACCCGCAGTCTGCAAGGCATATTATATATAAAGCAGTCTGAAACATCTCTATATTTGACCCTTAGGACGACTGAGACATTACAGAAGGTACATGAACAACACCAATGCAGTAAGCTGAAGTGGAATCTTGTGTTCTGCCTATATTAGCTCAGAACAGGCAGTCAAGAATAACAGCAAGTTGCAGAAAGATGTAGACTCATGGAGACAAAACAGCTCGAGTGCACAGTAGGTACAGAGTGTGCTGTGTTGCATGCTAGAGCTGTGCTGTAATTCTCTCCACACACTGTTTATGGACACTGACCAGCAAACCCTGGACTGTGAACTGCACTTCATGAGCCCTGCACCAGTACAGGTGCTGCAGAGCCTTTTCTAGATGAAGTCAATACTGACTTACTGTGTGTCTGTGGTCTGATAACAACTGGGCAGAGATTATCCAGGTCTACTCAGCCGTGTACAGTGATAGCTAGCTAGAACTTGAGCGCCCGGTCTTTTTCTGGTTTTAGTTTTTCTTTCCACAGACAATTTTATTTTACTTTCTTTTGAACATTGGAATCTCCCCTTTCTTAAATGCCAGACCTTTCCCCGTGCTTCATTTGGTCAAAACAAACATACAGATTTCCAAACTGAAAAATTTTGCCCAGACACAGTTCAGCATTGAACTGTATTTTCTCATGTTCTAGGGAAGTGGGACCAATTAATTCCTTTCCTCCTTTGTGGGCTGAGGCAGATTAAGTCTCTCCAGTGATTTCCATGCTGCAGTCTTACAGTTCATCACAAAGCACAAGTTAGATGCCTGAAGTGCAGCTTCCATAAAGCTCTGAGGCAGCTGAAACAGACAAATAGTTACTGGTGCTTGCCCCCCAAAGAATAATATTTAATCTGACATGACAATTGAACCCAAAATGGATTATTTCGATTGTTGTGGAAACTTTCAGTTTTCAGATGGAAGAATCTGGTTATTTTTAAGATGCAGGCATAAGCACCTTTTTTTTTCACAAAAATTTTTCCCACTCTGAGCTTATTAGAAATTGTCCATACCCATTTGCAATTTAATAAAATAAGCTTTTCTGATCATCTCTGCTACTGTGATGAACAAATACCAGGTAACATTTCAATCATTCTGATAGCATTTCATGTTCTGCGGTGGAGACATGCAGTCCCTAATTTCCATTATTTGGGTGGTTTAACATCTTTAGGTTGCTAGATTGCAGTTACAATCAGCTTGCTGTTCTAGGTCTTTCTAAAAATGTGACAAAAGGTCTGCAATTTTTTGTCTTCAGTCAGCTTCAGAAAACTGATGTGTGCTGCCTCATTACCTGAACTTCTTATTGACTTCCAGATGTTGACCTTCTGTCACTGAGAGTACTTTTCTTTGTATGGTCCTCCTGAACTCCTGAATCTGTTAAAAAAACTAATGAAATTTTCATCTTCGTGTATGCACCATGCAGGTACTTAACTTCATACTCCACTACATATGTGTTAATTCACACTCTTTTTGTTGGCTTGATACGTACTTGATGAAGCCCTGCTTTACAAGGAATTTCTATTCATTCAGAAAAAAGAAAGACATTTCTTCCCACCCCAAGTTTGAAGCTTGTGGTGGCTCTCATTAGGCATTCTTTCATATATTCTTTTTTCTGATCCTTGAAAGCAATTCTCCACTCCAATCTACAGAACAAACTATAATTTTTCATTTCACTTGTCATGATCAAAAGAGAAGCTGAAGTAGAGCAGCAAGAAAAAACTAAAATAAATTAATAAAGTGTTTTGCGGTTATATAATTTTCTATTTGTTAACATTTCCAAAAATGTACCCCCCAATATGAAGAGTGCAGTAAGCCTGAATCAAGCTGTAATCTGTCACACTACTCATTAAAGTTCTAATAAAATTATACAAGATTTTGTAAAGAACATAAAAAAAGCCTGAAACAGAAAAAAAGTATGAATACGGTAAGAAATCAAAAGTTAATGGAAGAAATAAAACCTTGGAGCCCCAGAGAGTTTATTTTGAGGAAGAAGGAGGGAGGTGAGAAAGGAGGAGAACAAAAGATAAATGAAAGATTGCAAGGGGGAAGGAAAGTGGTGCTCTGCTTTCATTGGGAATACTTAAATGCCTCACAAGATGAGCAGAGAATTAGGATACGAAAACCTAAAGGGCAATATAATCCCAAAGGGGAGGACTAGTTTCAAAAGAAGGTTTATTAAAACTTAGCTTGCTTTGCATAATGTCAGAAAAAGAAATACCGTGCAACTCTAACCTTTTTTCCTTTTCAACTTTCAGTTCCTTTCCACTCTTTTTTTCCCTATGATCGCTTTCCCTACCCTGTAGCTTTACTCCTGCTTTCTGTTTATAACCTTTAGAATACTTTCATGAGCATATGCTATAATTCTCTTCCCTTTTCTTTATCTCCTTGTTCCTACAAGCTGGCTTGAATAAAGAAGTCATTATCAGCAAGCCCACAATGGGTCCAGACATCCACATTCAAGATGTTGTATAGATGATATATTGATCAGTCCTCAATGAGTAATAGCGTTCTAATGAAAAGAGCTTACAGAAGTTAATGTATCTGCTCATGCAAACCACAAATGAAGCATTCTGTGGCACAAAGGGTCTGGCCCTGTGAATTATAATTACTCCCTACAACAATAAAAGTCAGGAGTGGTTTTATTTATTTACCACAATCAATGATAGTTTGTGGGCTACACATTGAAAATCCATTTTACAAACCGGCACCCAGACTGTTTGCTTTTTTCTGTGTCCATTGGGAATTAACCCTTCAGCTGCTGCTGCCAATCCTGAGGTAGATATCCCTACAGAAATGAAAAGACTGCAGTTCGTTCTAGTGCTGTTCAGGCTAAGAAAAGGCACTATGGGCATTCAGAGAGGAGTAGCCACATGTGACTGCTCCCAGTAGACACCGCATACATTAAAGCAGGGTAAGTATATAAAAACAAAGACTTTCTGTCCTACATGAACTACTTGGGGAGTCCCTGGTTTGAAAACTGCACTACAGTGGTATGTCATGCAACTTTCCACAGACTGATGAGAATGTTTTTAATGCTTTAGAACCTCTTCTTCTGTCCTCAAAGCAATTTACAGCAGAACAAACACAATTTATGCTAACACATACAGTATAGCCAAGGAAAACAAAAGGAGCACCTTTCCACTTGTTAATTAAATTGCAAAAAAAGTAAAATTAAAATTCTGTTGACATCTATGCTAAAGCACAATAAGCTTCTCACTGTACTTCAGTAGAAGAGCAAAGATTAAAATAAAATAAAAATAAAATATCATCATGCTACTTTGTAAATTCTATTCTGCATATGAAATACTGGTCTGTTGCCTTCTCAAAAATATTCAAAGCCAGACACTAGAAAACTCATAGAGAAAACCAATGTGGGTGATCAAAGGTGTGAAATAATTTCCCTTTAAAGAACAATTAAAAGAAAGGACAAGTTAGCCTTGAAAAGAGATGCTGGTGTCAAATGAGGGAATAATACAGGTCCGTAACATCCATGTGTGCCTCACAGAAAATAAAAACATAATATCTGTTCACTTTTCTCTCAATACAACATTAATGGGACTTCAAATATAACTAGTAAATTGAAAACAATCAAAGAACAGTGTTGCTCATTGCCTCAGGATGGTACAGATGTTGGAAACTCATGCGATTTCAGAAGGCAAATTTCATAGAATAAAACTGCCTCAAGATCTCTTTCTCAAGAAACCCTGAACAACAAAACACTACAAGATGGAAAAGACACTGCAGGAAGTATCATTAAATTACATTTTTACCCATTTATCCTGGCTTCTGAGATTGGCCACTGATAACTGAAGTTGGCCATAGCCTGGGCCAATGAGCTATGTATACTGATTATGTTAAGATCAACCACTGACCCAAAAACCAAAGCATTATTTTACACAACAAACCAATTTGCAAAAAAGTAAATTAAAAGAGGGATGTTTCAATGCTTTCACTGTAACTCAGATCAACACATGACCATGTGATGGAAACATTGTCTGATGTAAAGCCTCATTTCCTGACAGAGGTCTGTAACATGGCATTTACTCACGCGCACCCATCTGTGTTCTTTGTCCCTCATATTTCTTATGCTTCTTAAGGTTAAACTGCATGGACTTGTAGTTTCATTGGCTTGCAGCACCTACCATGCCGAAGAAACAAAGAACTTCGTTCATGAGGTGCCAGAGTGATATGCAGCTAGCTTTTAATTGGTATGGGAGGCCTTTGAAGAGGAAAAGTGAAGGCTCCAGAATTTCTGTCAAAAACAAACCCAAACAACAAATTACCTTCCTAGAGTCCAGGACTAAAATCTGCAGGATAGGAAAAGAAAGCTACCATTCCTCCAGTCCTGAATAATCTGGGTTCTGAATTAATTATATCTTTCCAAAGCTTAACCATAAATAGGAATCGTCATCTTTTTTTTTTTTCTTTCTTGTCTGTTCCCTGCTGTGTGCATACATGTGTCCTTCTTAAGTCTTGGTAAATCTCTCTGATTAAGAGTAGGATTAATATAGAAGAATTAAACTTTTAAGATCAAAAAGAAAAGACATTTAACTTTTACCAACAAGAAATTGTTACTAGCAAGCATTCTTTGAGTGAAAGAAAGGCTCCCTGGGTACAAAGAACTATTTAACTGAAAATATGAAGGTCTTTTTCCTTAAATGAGTAATCTTCAAAAGGAAACATTTCATTTTTACATTTATTTCCACTTTAATCCGATCCATTTCCTGCTTCAATTGCTGCATTCTTATACAGAATAAAATTTTAAATGGTTGTGCTGTGTTATTTCCATTCATCATGTAGGCCCTATAGGAAAAGCGATAAATGAGAAAACATACTTAAAAATTGGTTACACTTTTTTCCTGCTTTTTTTTTTTTTTTACTTTTTGGGACTACACAACATACTGTGAAATAATATCAGCAGTATTAGAGTGAAAATTTATATTCTTTTCCCTTGATACATACTATAAAAAAAAATAGAAGAAGAAGGGAGACGGGTTAATCCACTAATGACATTTTCATCTTTTTAATTATTATTATTTTTTATACCTAGATCATTTAACTGACACTGGAGACCATTTTGCATAGACATTCAGCAGGAAAGTATACATTCTATATACATGAAATTCAGTACAAAGGAGTGCAACATGTAAATTCAACATTGGGTATTGCTGCAATCTGATTTACTCTAGGTCTCTAAATATTTTCAGGAATACAGGCAAAAAAAAAAGATTTACTTTCACCCACCTCTACAAAAACCTATAGCTGAGTTGCAAACTGATCAACAGGGTCATGTTTTTCAAAGAGGCAGATTTTTTTCTTACTTCTTTCCATAACTCCAGAATAATTTCTTTTACTTCAGAGGCATTACCCTCAATTTCCTATCCCATAATGAGAAACAAAATCACAAAGAAAAACATCTATACTTCTTCGCAAACATTGTAGTGTAAAGTTTTATTATTTCCAAACATTACAATATAATTCTGGAAAGCACATTTTCAATAAATCTGTGTTTTATTCTTGTTTCCATCTTTACAACTCCATCTGTCAGTAAGCTTTTCTATTTCTTCCTGTCATTCAGAAGGCAATGTGCATGCTATAGGATAGGCAAAGGTTGTCGTAAACCAAGAGCTGAGGAAGCACCACTTAGATTTCAGAAGATATAAGATTCACTTCTCAGATATTGCTCTGATGACAGTGCCAGAAGCTGGAAGAATCTTGCATGTTTCTTCTATATTTTTGCATGCAAATTTCCTTTCTGAATATACTATCACATAATTAACATCATCTCTGGTATCAGCAAGTCAGTTTGAGGGTTTCATTACTTTTGAGAGAGAATCACATTGGAAAGGAATTGTAAAATAGGTGTAAAGTTTATGCAAGGTCTTTCATAAGAGCCTAGATTTAATTTGGATATGGAAAGGGAGCAAATGAGAGTTCCTGAAAGTCAGCCTGACTTTTAGGCTTCAGGTCTAAGGTCTACAGCTGAATTCCATTAGACTTGAATTAGGAAATTAAAATAAACAACAGGAGATACTTCACCCATACCAATAATAAGAGATCAGGAAAGTAACAGGGACAGTATATGGAAAAGATGGAACTGAGGTTAAGAAGACTGTAGGAAAACTAAATAAGTATATTCATGATGGAGAGAATGTGAGTATAAGATTAACTTTTTTTCAGAACACCCCAGGAACGATTATTAGACAACAGTATAGCGTAAAAGTGAGCCAGCCATTGCTATGGTTTCTGAACACCAAATGAATGGTTACAAAGCACATTACATAGATCATTAGAATATACAATAAATTTGCTACCCAAGATTTTGCAGGTGAAATACTCATAGAAGGCAGAAAATATGTAGAACAAAAATTCACTTCCTTATTTTCACCTTCCATATTTTTGTTTTTCTGCATTATTTGTCTGTCTCCAGGATCAGAAATGAAAGATTCAATTCTTGAAGGATGTTTGTTCTGCAACCTTCTGTTCGCCAGCACTCCTAAGAACTTCTCAATAGCCTAAATCATCACAGTCCTTTCTATTCCAGGCAGATACATTTTTATAATTCTACTATTAAATTTACCTACACCCAGCTCAAAAACAAGTTGGTTTCCTTCCTCCTCTCTTTCTGATAGAAAGTCTGATCCAAAAGTTCACACTTCTTATATGTAAAGACCTATTTCCTGGCTTAAAGGTCTCAGTTACACTCATTTTATCCTCATCCAGGTTTGTCCTTCACCTTTCTCACCTCTCCGGTGTCTATTCCTACAAAGTGTTTACAACAAGAAATTTTGTTTCTTCTTATCTTTTATTTTTATGCTAATCACATCAGTGTCTTTTATTCTCCCATTGTAAAACAAATATTCATATTATTGATCCTTCCAGAATATCTTCTTTTCAAACACATCAGTTTGAATTCAACTTTTTTCTCCAGAATTACCAATATTTGCAGTGTGCTGTACCAGGGATCACAACAGGGACTTTGCACAATGCCATTCCCAAAGGAGATGCAGCTCTCAGGTCTTCCAGGTCTGTCAGACTCCCTGGGTGAAACTCATCTGCTTCTTTACAACTCGACATTGTTGGCTGCAGTCATAACCAGTGGAAGAAAACTTACTTTTAAGTCTTTCCATATAGGAGATAATGACAGAAGAACTTTCCTTAACCTCTGTCATAAGCAAACTCTTAGTTCAGATGTAGATATCTACCTTCAGTTGAGATGAACCCATCCCCTTGCTTCTGGGGAGATGAATGTTTTTGAGGACAGGTAAGCTGTCCCATCCTACTGGAATGCATTCAATGAAATGACAGCAATATAACCCTGAAACTGTGCAGAGGAAGGTTGTCCCCTTCAAAAAAGACAGTCACAGTGCCAAAATACAATGACACAAAACGTACTTATTCCTGGAGTCAGGGATGAGACCAAGAGGAACAACCCATTTAAATGCTCTTTAGGAATCTTATCTTGAAGTTGATTCAACAACTATTTGTCAAAATTTTCCCATTTATTTTCATAAGAAACCTTTTGTTCAAGACCTTAAAAAAGATGAAAATGGAGAACAATTGAAAGGGCCTTCAGGAAAATTGATTTTTTTTCAACAAGAATGTGTTTATGGTCTCAGGAGAAACAGATGAAAGAAGTAGCCGCCAAAATGGGGGAGTAAGGATCTCTCTCTGCAGGCAAGAATGAGGGGCTACAGTAAGCGTGGCATTAGGAAGGCACCTTAATGCCTAACATCTTTATTGTTTCTTCATCACCTCCTTCCTTATCAGGGCCTTGCCATAAAACACCTGCATCTAGTATTCAGCAAGGCATAGCAACTCCTGGACAAGACATCTCAGCTGGTTCTAGGATGAGGCCTTTTAGATGCTGTGCAGCCCCAGAAACATGCTTTCTGGGAACCTATGAAGAGATAGCTAGAAAAGTGTAGATATTTCTCTGGTCTCAGGTGACCATGCAGGGCTGAACAGTCATATATCTATAATTAGGGGCATTGGAAAAGCATTAGTAAGAGAATCTGGGAATTATGGTGGAGTGGAATAAGGTCAGCGAGTATATTAAATGGGAAATCCCATGGAGCAAGAGGCATTTTTTATGGATGACTGGAAAGAGATGTTGATTCATAAACTTCTTCCCATTTTCCCAGATCTTCTTAGACTATGAGTGAAGGACTCCCTAGACACAAAAGGGAAGGCAGACAGAAAAGAGATCTATGATGTACGGTGTGGGAGTAAGATGTACACGTCAACCTGCAGAATCACTGAGAAGGGTTGTACAGGAAAACAGATAAGCAAAGAGAATCAGTGGGCAGCCACTGTTCCAGGTGTCTGCCTTAGGATGAGATAGATTGTACTCCCTAACTCCAGGGAAGAAAAATCTTCAGATCTTCAAGTGTGCTTATCAGGCGGCAGGACAGCAGGAAATGGCAAATTTTTCCTAGAAGATCATAAGTCTAGTGTCAAGGATATTTTATGTATATATCCAATTTTATATGCCACATTCCTCTCAAAAAGCATCACTGACGTATGAGCTTCCTCAGACTTGGAAAGTCTTGCAGCTGTTCTGGTTTTGCTGAGACAGAATTCTAAAATAATTTTTCTGTTTAGATAAACTGTAGTTTTGAGAAACTGCGAAGTCCAGTTCTGTGAGAACAAAAGAGAAAAGATGTGTTGGTTTTGTTTATGCCCAACTCTGGTATGTGGGTTTCCATGGTGGCCAAGGTTGAGAGTAGTTTTGAACTATGTGGGTGCAGTGGGCCAGGAGGGGTGAAGCCCAGGGCAGCTGACCCAAGCTGGCCAAAGTATCCCATATCATAAAGGTCATCCTCCTTATATATTGGGAAGTTTGAGGAGATGTTTGGGGCTTCTACCATGGCTGCCTTCCCGAGAGGGTCCTGTCTGTCTTGTCTGTCATCCTGTGCCTGAGGTGTGCTCCTCTGCTGGCTGTGACTACCATGTTCTGGCTGGAGCTGCCATGCTCAGTGGGGGCATTCAGCCTGCACTGCTGGAAGCACACAGCTCAGGACTGCTCTCTGGAGCTGAGTATAACTTTGCATCTTATATTATCATTAGGTTTAATATTATTTCATTATTATTTTTCTATCAAATCTGTTTTCATTTCAAACCATGGGTCTCCTTTTCTGTATTCCCCCTTCCAGGTGGGGCCAAGTGGTAGAGCAACTGTCTAAACCATGACGACAGGTAGGAAAGCCTTCCTTGCCTGTACTGTATTTTGTCCTATTTAGTTTAATTCAGTTGCCATAATTCACTTTTCAGGTTTCTCCTCTCTAACATTGTGATCTTTCTCTGCACTGGGGATATCTCCTCTGTGTGTTTCCAGCAGATTTCATTAACACATGCCATGAAAGGCATTAATAACAATATTATATAGCCTGAGTCCATAAACTGTTCTTTCTGAAAGAGTATGAGTAATTTCCCTCTGTATTCTTCCATCTGATACCTTCCCTATTGTGCATTTACTGTATCAATCAGTTCTTGTACTAATGCTTTCCTTTTTATTTTATCTGTTTTTCTTTATAGCACTACACTCAGTGATTTACTTAAGATGTGTATCTACTGCATTAACATTAATTATCGAAACAGCCATCTTATAAAGAGAGGCATCAGGTAAATGTGAAATGTATATTGGGGTTTATCTCATTTTACATTAACTTTCTGCTTTTAACTATGCTTGTCTTCCAAATGTATTCACCAAACCTGGATGGTACTGCATTCTCATTTATGAGTTCCTACTTTCTCATATCACTTGCCACTTTTCAAGCATAATTTTCTCCAGTCAAACTGTTCTTGAGAGGTGATGACAAATTTTAATGAGCTTTACTCTTTGCTGGTCACATGCAAAGAGCCACAACATTAGAAAGACAGGGAAAAGCATTATTGTCACACTTTTAAGTCCTGACCTTCCTTTGGGAATTTCGACAGGCCAGGAGTCTTTTTAGATGTGCTGTTTGGAGACATCCTTGACATGTGGTTCAGATATGGGGGAGTCAGATGAGTCCAGAAGTCTTGGGAGACCAAAGCAAGCTATGGTTTCCAGTTTTTAAGCCTTCAAGGAGCCACAGAGGTATGGCTGTGAAACACTTGAAATGTTTTCCATCTCCTCAGTCTCAGCAGATTAATAGGAAGGTGGGAGCCAAGACACCCCAGGACCTGTACCCATTCCAGCAGTGCTAGTAACAAAATGTTTGGACTTTAAAAAATATTTGTCCACATTCTTTATTCTTCCTTGCACTAGAATGGTCAACTTTGTTATTTTTACAACACCAGCATGGAAAAATAGCTGTATAACCTTTGTGTGAAAATGTCTGTGTTGCACAATAACTGTTCTTTGATATACAGTAATGAATCATTAAGCCTGGGTAATAAACTTTTCTCCCTATTCAGCCTGATCCATGCAGCTTAAGAAACCAGTAAGGAATAGGACTTCACACATATGAAGAAAAGCAATTTGACAATTCTTTATAGCTTCTGCTTAAAGCACGTACCTATGGTGAGCTTGTCTTACTAGGGAAAACCTGGGTCCTATAGGTTGCTTTCAGTGCACTTTTTAACCACTCTCTTGGATGTCCTTTCATTCTCCCACTACTAGAAGCTAAGCATGTGAGTATGTAATGTTTCAAGGCAGCTGACATATCCTTTTTTTAATTGGCTCCATATGTGTAAAAAATTAACTGTGAGCTAACCGTTTGTCCCTTCCTCTCTCAGAAATTTTCCTCAGGTTGGTCATTTCTACATGAGCTCCTCCAAAGGAAAAAAAAAAAAAAAAATCATTATAACTTAGTGACCTACAGAACTAAAACTATAGTGGGCACCCACTCAGTATTTGAAATTTGGAACACAGACTTCAGCTGGAGAAAATCTCCAAAGCATCACTGAAGTAATTGAGACTAGGAAAACTTACTCAAGCTAAGGATTTTTTATATG
Source organism: Hemiprocne comata (assembly GCA_020745705.1). NCBI lineage: Eukaryota > Metazoa > Chordata > Aves > Apodiformes > Apodidae > Hemiprocne > Hemiprocne comata. The sequence continues at coordinate 96,272,384 of CM036587.1, read as the reverse complement.
GTCCTCCAAGTAAAAATCCTACTCCACTAGATGGCTTTTATAAAAAGGGAGCATAGCCTGAATAAGTCAATACAAGTGTGATTCCTTCAGGACACCAGTGCAGAACAAGTTAAAGTGAAGAAAAAAAGAGAGAAATACATAGAAATATTAATGAATTTTCTTATCCTCTAAGGGAAGTACAGTTGACTTTGAGCATTAAATACAGCTCTGTAATTTCACATTTTAAAATGTTATGCCCTCTCCCTGAATAATAAAACAAGGAATAGAAGACAAGAAACACATTGCTAGCTGAGTAAAATACATGTTCACCTGTTTATTTTAGTACTCCTCATGCTTATTTTTGTGCATAAATATAGTGGGTAGGCAACCGGTTCTGAAACAGGTATCATGCATTTTTACATGCACAAATACATTCAGTAGTGATAACTATCACTGTTAGCCACTGTATATCTTAGGTTACTGAAAACAGTTACTTTGCTATTTCACACAAACTATATTAATATAATATCCTCTGAAAAATTAGCCTAAAAGGCTTGGTTTCTTTGGATCTTTGGTTCTTATTTTACCACTAAGTCACTGCTGGTCAATTATAATTGCAAATTACATATCTAGTTCAGATATAAAATATTAGTGAAAGCAGTACCAAGTTCTTATCTGTCAATACTTTAAAAAATTGCTCTTCAAGACTGTATTTGTTTAAAGAGCCTAAGAACAACTTAAAAGAACAAAGATGTGTCAGGGGAGACAAGTCAAGAAACAAGGAGTGAAAAAACAAATCTTAGGGAGAGAAAGAAAATGTGATGGGAAGTTCCCAATTTAGAGACGGCAGCACTACTTCGCTCTAATACAATAGTTAGGCAAAACGTAACACGCATTTGTTTTCCTGTAGCAAGACAAAACAAGTGCTCTCTTTGCTGTCCCTTCAAAAGGGGACTTTTGTTCAGATTTTTATTCCGCATTTTAACATAAGCAAATCTATTTTGTCAAAAACATGATTCAAGAAAAGGCCACCTTTTTGCACTGAAACTGAATTAAATATAGCAGACATGTCCCTTTAATCTCATTTATTCTCCAGACCTATGTCACTTATTTTCTGTGCATGTTATGTGTACATCTTAAGCTACATTATCTCTACTGATTGACCCTCCTACCTGCAAAGGACACAATGGAAAAGATATGGTCATGATGCCTCCTCTCTCTCTCTAGCTGATGTTAACAGTAATTATAAAAGTTCAATCCTAAAACGAAGTTATCCAGAATCATAGAATCATAGAATTGTTCAGGTTGGAAAAGACCTTAAAGATCATCGAGTCCAACCTTATCCTAACCCTATTATCCTATTTCTGATGACCCACCGCTAAACCATGTCCCCAGTCACCACATCCAGACAACTTTTAAACACATTCAGGGCTGGTGACTCAACCACCTCCGTGGGGAGCCTGTTCCAGTGCCTAACAACCCTTTCAATAAAGAAGTTTTTCCTGATATCCAGCCTAAATCTCCCCTGACACAACTTGAGCCCATTTCCTCTTGTCCTGTCATCAGTCACCAGTGCGAAAAGACTCTCACTACAACCTCCTTTCAGGTATTTGTAAAGAGTGATAAGGTCTCCCCTCAGCCTCCTCTTCCCCAGACTAAACAGCCCCAGGTCCCTCAGTCGTTCCCCCTAGGGGATGTTTTCCAAACCCCTCGCTAGCTTTGTTGCCCTTCTTTGGACCTGCTCCATCACCTCAATGTCCTTTTTGTTTTGAGGTGCCCAAAACTGAACACAGTACTCAAGATGGGGCCTCACCGATGCCAAGTACAGAGGCAGGATTACTTCCCTAGTCCCACTAGTCAGACAATTTCTGATACAAGCCAGAATGCCATTGGCCTTCTTGGCCACCTGGGCACATTACTGGCTCATATTCAGCCGACTGTCAATCAATACACCAAGGTCCTTTTCTGCCAGGCAGCTTTCCAGCCAATGACGAAGTGTCCTCTGAAAAATGTACCAGCAAGTAATATCATTGAGACCATATGGATTTTCATCTGATACTTCGAAACGTAGTTATGAATACGGTGCCTTTTGTGTCTGCTTTTGAATAATTGTCCTCCTCTCTGAGCTAGTGATCATCTTTTATATTTTGAGGGTTGAAAATATATGGGGATATCAGATCAAATTATCTTACATACCAGGTTTCCAGCTTACATTTATGTATCTAGAGAGAACTGACCTTTATTCCCACTGGCCTGGAAAGGGTCTGTGTGCAACAAGACTTGTAGCTGGTCAGGAATTCAGAATAACACCAGAAGAGAGATAAATGAGATATCAGAGACATTCATCTTCCCTTAAGTAAGGTAAAATCCATGTAAAATATTGGTAACATCTTACTGCAATATTTGGGAGCCACTTCAGCCCATTTCTTGTTTGAGTTATAAGTAACTGACTCCCCCTCATCTGTCACACACCATCTTCTCACCAGTCATCCTCTGCAAGGGTGGTCTCTTATGATCCCTTTCATATGCACTAACTATTTCAAGGTCTTTTCCATCCTTACGCCTGATATGATCAAAGTACATATGTTTGTGCTGTACTCCCATCTTGGTAACATAGAAATTGTCTTCTTTTTGATACAGGAAATATGTAGGTCTTCACCAGCACCATTTTTAAATGTTCTCCATGGTTTCTTTATGAGAAGCATTTATTTTTCATTATTTTTATTCCCAAGAGAACAAACTATGGAAGAACTACATTTTGCAAGAAATTTTTGTACATTCTTAGACTCCATACTTTTCCAAGCCTTTTGTGAATGGATGAGTGTTTGAGTGAGTGAGTAATATCTAATTCTATAGCAATTCCTTTAGACTATCCCTTTTGTTGAACACATTCTATTTTAATTCATCTGCTGCTTCTGCAATATGACCATTAATTTGGGGCATTATTCTGTTTCTATTAAATGCCACAACCTTCATACCTTTTAGATTTGCTCCATTTTGGGATTATCTCATTTCCTCAGCTAATTTAAAACTACAGTGTCCAGTGCATTGCTCTGGAAACTGTAGCAAATAATTGCTGAGTCATCAAAATATCTGATATTACTTATAGTGTATCTGCCCATTTCTTCTAATTCTTGAACCTTCACACTACTTGTTTTATAGTAGTTTCTGTATACACATTGAAAAGTCCAACAGATGAGTATACATCCTGACACGTGAAAATCTATTCACTGTCACAAACTGCAGATTATTATGCAGGTGGTTTTTGAGGCAGGAACTCCATGAGATGCTTTGGAATTTGGGTTGTCTGCCAGCATCTTTGAAAGATCAACCTTTTGAAAAGTATCAGGTGTTGCAAATGATCAGCTAAACAGGTGATAAACAGGTGGCCCCATTTGTGCAATGCTGAGTGATGTACAGTTTGCTTCCATGTGTATTGGTCTTTTCTGGGAAAGAACCAGATTTCTTACAGAAACCCTATCCCCTATACTTTTGCAGAGTTGATGGCTCTGCTCCTCCTCATCCTTTTTGTTCTCTTGGTTTCCGATGCATGTTGCTCTGATGAGCACCCAATTTTACTATGAAGAAGTATAAAGAATTTATAAATCTGTCACCTCCGTATTTTTATTATACTTCACTGTAGGAAAAGCTTTCTGTAAGGCTAAGACCACCACTATCATGCTTTGCTCTAAGAAAGTAATCTCAGAATCTTTTACTATAAACAAACTCTTATTTTTTATTTGTTTTTCTTTCTATGATGATGTAAGGTAAACTAGCACAGAAAATTTTTGTTCAAAAAGTTGAAATTGTTATAAATAACTGTTACCTTTATTAAGAAAACTGTCTGGCATGGCTTATAAAGAATGTTGTTTGTATTTATATTTCATAAGCTTATTAACATGTACAAATAAACAAGTAAACAGCCTCTAAGAGGGGTAGAGGACTTCCACTTGCTTCTTGATAAACTATATTAGTCTTTAACTGCTTTTCCACCTATGCACAAGATTCCTGTGGAATACAGTGAGAAGTTGCGGGGTTTTTTATTGATAGAGAACAAGCAAGTGGTACAGTTCAATGAAAAGACTGTCTCTTTTAAATAACCTTCAGCTTGGGACCAGCATTCATTTGGCCAATATATTTGCATACGGGTACTTGCCAAGCTAGAACCAGCATTAGGTGTACTTAAAAGTTTATGTCTACTTGGGTGTATTTTAGATCACAAATTCACCAGAGTCGTGAAGTAGAACAATCCTATCTCTTCTAAAATGCAGGAACACAAATATCCCAAAGGGCTAGGTTTTATTAAAAGACAAATTAGAACAAGGTAACTCTGAAAAATAGACCTGGTTCAAGCAGAGTCAGAGGAAAAGACAATGGCAAAAAAGTATTTGAAGAAGAAATCCCCTGCCCCTCACCCATAGCTCGTTTTTTCTCTAGTTTAGCAGCTGGAAGTAGTTTCCTGAGTAGCCAAAAACCCCCCACACTCCTTCCTGTGAGATAACCTGCCTGTGATCGGTCTTGCCTGGAGTATGGCTATGGGTCTATGTCATGCTTCAGGGTGCCCTCCCCACTACTTACCCCACTCCACCTGGTCTCCTAATTCCCTCTCTGCAGGCACCCTACCTCCTGCACCTCTCTTTCCCTACCCCAAGCTCAGCATCCCAAAACCTCTCCCAGCTACACGCAGGAATTTGGAGCCACACAGGACATGGTGCCAACATGGACGTGTAACAAGCCTTTTTGACATCTGTCACACTAGGACACGGCTGGGCTTATGGAATTTTTCAGATGGTGAGCTTCATCCTGAAGAGAGATTAATTGAAACTGCCATCAGGGTGCGGGGGAAGGACCCACTTCTTTTTGATGTATCTCCCCTGGAAACCTGGTGTCTTGGAGCAGCAGGACATAAGGTGTTTTCCCTGCAAGCTGCCAGATTGGTCTGGATCATTTTGGCTACAGGCCTGTTCTGTGGGGGACAAGCAACTCTAGTCCTATAGCCACAGAGTAGAACAGCTTCCTTGTGACTGAAACATTTTTCTCTTGAACCCACCCTCTTACATATTTTACCACAGGAGGGAGTGATTTTTCACATTTTCTATTGCAGTTTCTATTTAATTATATGGTTTTTAGAGTAATTTATATGAAAACCTACTATTGTCTATAGTGGGTTTTTATCCCTAAGTTCTGTATGAATTTATTTTTTTTTTCATAAGGATAGTCTTGTAGCTAGAGGTAAAATCTTCAGTTGTACCTTGCAAGGTGGAAAAAGAGCAAAGATTTCAAAACTTTGGGATAACAGAAATAGTACAAACAGCAGGAAAAATGACTATATTTAGTATTTATTTTAGTATTACGAGAGTGATTTTTCCAAAGCTTGGGGTCTCACATTTCTACAGGAGATTACAGGGACCAAACCATTTTTTTAAATTAATTTTTAATAATGTGTAATAATCTGAGTGGCACTGGTCTGTGTGTGGAATTAGAATTCCTCTGATAGAAAAAGAAATATTTGTGCAGAGTTTTATGAGCAAAGTTGACCTGAGGCTTCCTGAGGCTGATTGAGAAATTGCATTCAACGAAGATCCTTAACCCCTTCACAGCCCCATTTTCTGTCTACTAAAGAATAAAGTCTCTCTGGTTTAATGTACAAAGAAACTGACAAAGATCTGAAAAGAGCAATAAACTGGTGTATGATTACAAGAAGCTCATACTCCTTTTAAATTTAACTTAATGACCAAACTGGCTTTTCTGTACAGGAAGGCGTGAACCTTCTGTTCAGCATTTCACAGCTTTATTTAATAGAGCTCTACATTTCAAACAAAATGTTCTGAGGTCAGTTCTCTACAACCCAGGAATTTGCTGTTAATTTTCCTTCCTTTATTTAAGAGACACAAAGCAGCAATTAGCAAATGACAACATTTGATACGGGCTCAAAATAAGTGTCCAAAAAGCTGGGCAATTCTGAACTAATAGCAAGGAGGGGGGAAACCCTGAACTGAATGTGCCTAATCCTAACAATAACCCTGGAGCTAGCTGTCCTAATTCTTTCTAGAAAAGCCTGAAACATGGGTGTTAGCAGGGGTTAAGGAGAATATTTATGAGACCTATAGATAAAGACCTTGCTAATGTTGCTGCCTGTTGCCACACATTTCCATTAACCTGCAACAACCTACCAGTGGGCTAGCTCTGTGGGTGTTAATCTCTGTAAACTTTTTCATCCAGTCAAACATGTTTTGCCAGGGCATTGTACTAACCTCAAAGCTTCCTCTGTTCTCGTATTGCTAGTGATAATTATATTTATTAATGATTTCCGGTTACTCAAGGATACTGAATCTGCAGTGCAAAGAATGTACCTCTTAAAACACAGTTGGAAAGGAAAGTGCAACCATCACTTTTAAGGAAAACTCCTAACCTCTAAAGGTTGCCAGATTTAAAATAAAGACTACTGTATTTAAGCCAGAGGGGAAATATGATCAGGAAGTCATAACCTAAATCAATAAATGTATTGTACATTTAATGAATAGTTTTACATGCATTTTCTTTAGAGAAAAATATTTTACAGTGCAGTTTTGTGAAGTCAGTAAAGTTTAACACAAAATTACTTTCTTTTTAAAAATTTGTTGTGAAGTTGGCTCAGAAACTGAAAATCTGGAAATTCATTAGGAAGGTGTAACTAGAAATGAACTCCCCCTGCAAAATGCAGATGTATGTTAATTATTTAAGGGAACCAATTATGATATTGTCCAATTTAATTTTCAGTCTTTACAATTTCTGTACCTCACATCACATTTCTGAAGGATGAGGACACTAAATACCTTTGACAGTAGAGGACTTGTGGCCTTTATATTGGAAAACTTATAATGCCATTGCAAATGACTGGTAATTTGCTGGTTGCTGGGAAGTTGAGTGTGCATGACAGTGAATGAAGGACTTAATTCACTGAGCAAGATTCAAAGTGGGACCAAGATGAAACAGAGGCAGACACAACAAACTGGGAAGAAGGTGTATTCATTATTTCTCACACGTTTTCTGCATCTTTCTGTTATTTGCTTTCCTAGCTCTTTGCCAATGCTTCTTATGTAGTCTATTACACAAATTTGTTCCACAGAAATAAAAATAATTTTCAGCTAGTATAGAAACTATCTAGTTTTCCTTCCTATTCATGCTTTTATTAAAATGTTGTCTATGTCTTGGAAAAAGTATAGATAATAACACCATTTATACTGAAAGACCCAAAATGGAAATTATTATCTCCTTTAGGAAATAAGCTAGAAAAAAAAGGCAGAAAAAATGAATAGATTTCTGTTTGGGTGGAATGGCAGTTACAGCTGTCAACTACACATCCTTAAACATGCACCTTTGCAACATTCAAAGATTTCCTCTTGAGCTGAGGTTCAACCATTGAATTAGGCTGATCTAACTAAAACATGCAATTAAAAGCTGGAAATCCCACCTCCATCCAACCCCCACCCAGGTGTTACTATTGCCTCCTCTTTTCTGACATTTGCCAGGGGATGAAGCAGGTGCAGAAAGTGATCTAGCTCACCATGGGCACGCATGCATGCTAGTGCTAGTGCTGACACAGAGAAGTAGCAGACAAATGTGGTGAGACAAGGCAGAGGGTAGACTGTATTTACTTACTTTGACAGCAAACCACACTTTGGTTAGCTTAAAGCAATTATGAATCCTCAACCTCAAGCTTTACCCAAACTGAAATTATTTATTTGATGAGGAAAAGGCCTACATTTTGTTTATGTTGAGAATAAAGGTGTTTACATTTCAACTTATAATGGTTTTAATAAATAAAATAATAATTTTAGTGCAAATTTGCTGCAAGTGAGAAGGAAAAGCAGGGAATATTCATTCAGAAAGTTGAAAGTAAATTACAAGGGAGAGTGGCTGTTTACTCTTAAGCAAGCAGGAGAGATGTTCTGAGGTCTACATTAAGATCAACAATACCTGTGTTCACAAAAGCAGAAATGACTGTTGCCATCTTTCATGCTCTCTCCTTTTATGTTGCTGTTCTCATAGACATGTAATTGCCTCTGTGAATTTAAAGGACAGCTTTAAAAGGTTTTTCAACTCATTGGCAGAGCTCTCAGCAGGAGAAACAGGCAGTACTGCTGTTTCTTGCTCTTCCCTGGGAGTGAAAGGAGGCCAGTGGCACGCTGTGGAAGGTGAAGTTGCTCTGTACTGCACAGAGCAGGGTGTTCTGCAGAAAGCCCTGCAGGTTAGCAGCAGCTCAAAGGCATGAAGATATTGCAGGGTTATGTCACCACACTGTCTTCCTTTCCTCTCGTCCCTGTTCTAAGGACACCTCTCTGTCCAACTTCTTCTTGCATAGGTTTTCTTTTTTGGCACACTGGTTCTTAAAACTGGAACAGGAAAGCTGCTCTCCTCCACTGGAAGGCTGAAGCTCCCCTTGCTTCACCCTGTGTCACAGGACTGGAGAAGAAAGGGTTCAGGAGGAGCAGATGAGTGTGTAAGGCATTGAAGGGAAGACAAACTAGCCAGACCACAGATAACCCAATGGAGGGGAAAAAGGAAGCATAAGCTTGAGTGAACTGTGGTGGCATCTCTACTCATTGCTATGTAGAAGTCCTATATATCCTGGTTATGCTCTGTCGATAGAAAGGGGCAATTGATGGCAACACCAATAGCCTGTCATGTAGTGCAAAGGCATCTGACTATGCTGAATCAGTTATTAGAGTCTCCAACTCACCAGCTGCCTCAATCTCTACTGCATATTACGTGCACATCTGAACTTCAAACATCTTGAGTATTCAAGCAACTTTATACAGTCTTCAAAACACCACCTTCTTCACATCGGCTTGCCATTTTTATGTAAAGGTGAATTTGTACGAATAAGAAGGATGCAGGAGATAAAACCGGGAGGATACGGCAGCTGGTACCACGGCAGGGTTTGTGAAACAGAGACATCTGCTGGTTAAGCTTTGGGGGAAAACGTTTTGTTTTGTTTTGCGACTTCACAAGTGCAGTGCTCTACTCCTTTTCTTTGATCTGAATCATTAATCTGTTATGATAGGCCTGTCACTAATCCATGGCCTCAGAAAATATGCACGTGTTAAAATGAGTTTTGCCATAAATTATTTAATGATTTACAAAGCAACGCTCAACACGTGCCACCAGGTAATTTTAAACTTCAGTATTCTTACAGTGTTTTTCAAAATCCTTAGTGAAAATTAATGATTTATTACAACATGGAATCACCAAAGCTTGCAGAAGTGCTACAAGGTTTCAGGGAAGAAGTCCATAAAGCGGCTAAGGCAGAAATACTTTATCTGACCACTGAATCTCATCATTTCAGGCTCAGCACCACTACTGCTGAAGTTACATGGAGAAAGAATATCTCATTTACTTATTAAGACCTAAAGTATGATATGTGAGTTAAGGATCCTAAAAATGCAATTTATATTATATTTCATGTTTACATAACAGCTACCTTTTCCTGCTGATTGAGAAGTAAAGTAACAACAGGAGGATCTTGGGAGGACTTAGAGGACAAGTAAACTAGCAAATTTTGATCATTCATTTAAACTTTATTCAAATTATCAATGCTTCATATGTGTGCAGAAACAGACTGGACATTCTCATACAAACAGTATTTTGTGTGTTTCCTAGTATCTCTTTACCCCAGCCAAGCTAAAATATTAGCAGACACACCTTGCTAACCAGAGCCTTTAGGATAAATAAAATTTTCTGCATTTTTTCCAACTGCATTTAGCACATAAAAGGAAGAAAAAAAATTTTAGAAGAACAAAATTGTGCATAAGCCATGCTTGGATTGGAAAGAATCACCTAGGTTCTTAATTTAAGGAGTTTAATTCAATAAAAAAATGACTACCTGCTCCAAAAAGTGTGAAACGCCTGATATAAACTGTGCAGTTACCAAATATCACCTGCCTTAAACTTATTAATTTCAGTAAGCTAGTGCTGTATACATTTGAGGAAGCAATGTTCATCTGTGATAATAAGGACCATGTAAAATGATTAGAGAGGTCATAAGACAGGTAAGTAGACAGATAGACAGACAGGTATGTAGGTAGGTAGAATCCTTCCATCTTGTGGATTACATTTCATTTCAAAGCCTCTTAATCCACGATGTCCTCTTGTGAAAAAAATAGCTTATGCTAAAATACAGCACTACTTCAATGAAATGTATTTATTTGCCATATTATTATGCCTGCTGGAACATTTCCCAGAAGATAGAAATACTATTTAAAGCCTTCAGTTGTTCCTACAAAACTTTCTTCTCTCTCCAGTAATTCTAGTGCTAAAAGTGACCATCAGCTGTGGCTCACCTCTCAAAATGTATGTTGTATCATGACTGATGCCACTCTTTGGGGTTAAGCTAGGGCGGTAGGAGCCAGTTCAGGTCTAATTGTTGAAATGTATGCTTAGTTCAAGTGAAACAATAGAACCCTAGGAAAAAAAAAAAAAAGAAAGAAAAAGAAAAAAACAGCACAGAGGTGCTGAGTTGTGAAAAGAGTGTTGTTTTGGGCCCAGTTGCCTGAATAGACTTGTTAAAGCCCAAGGCTGATATATGCTAAGCAGAGCCAGGCAGTATGGGGAGAGAAAGGGAGGGCAGGCTAGTTGAGCGGGCACACCACTCTCTGAGCCAGGGCACACACTTTGATGGCTCCTTTGGAGGTATGAGTGAAAGCCAAACCTCTGTTCCCTCCTTTTTTTCATTTCTGCCATGCAAAGATAATCAGGTTTATGTAAAGTATGTGTGCTCTTTTGACAGTCCGCGATATCTCATTAATTCAATCACACCAAACACCATTGTTCCCAAAGTGTTTGAAATGCGGATAGGCATGGAGGCTTTCTTAATCCTGTCAATCAATGTTAACATTTTTCTTGCAGTTGCCATGGCCAGGGCCAGAGTTCATGAAAACACAGAATAAGAGCCAACAAAACAAGAATAAAGACTTATTTGAGATACTCTTTTTAAAGGACATCTACCATGCACAAAACATGGGAAGTAAATGTAGACAAGTTTGGACACTATGGCTCACTGAGAGGAAAAAGGGGGAAAAAGAATTTGAAAATCAAATAGGCCTATAAAAACTTGACCCAAGAGTCTCTGGGAAAAACCCGATGAATTGCTCCCTAGTAGAACAATGTTCTTTCTTTCGTGCGTTCTTCAGGAGTACAATGCTCAATATATTATAACACATGCCACTGATGTCTTTACACTGTTGTAAGCCAGCTCAGACCATCGGAATGCTGATCACCAACAACAAGAGATTGTGCGGCGGTAATTCTCTCTTTCTCCCGCTCGGCTACAAACAAGCACTGGGAAAATTATTCATGCATATAGGCCAACAAAGCAGAGATGGGAGATTTGCGATGTCATGCAGTGAGATCATGTGACAAACATTAAAATAAACCCCCCAAGCCTTCACCCTGTGAGACTTTGTAAAATAACCAATTTATCCCTATGAATGTAGCAGCCAACGTGTCTTATCAGACTGGTGGAAATCATGGCCATTTTAGTATTGCTGCACTGATTAATAAGACTGCAGTGCACATGCTAAACAAAGAAACGTAACAATTACACAGTTATGCAATTGCCAAAGCTATGAGACAAAACTCTTCACTGGGATTTTCTACAACTCTTCTGATTCTTAACAGGCCTCGAGTAGGTTTATACATACTTCTTAATTAACTTGGAGAAAATGTGTGCCATTAAGCCACACAGAAATCCAAAGATTGATTTTTTCCTGTGTATATACAGAATTTTTGGACATCCATATAGGTGCCCAGTATAGCACTTTAAATCAAATTTTACTTGCAGTTTAAAAAACAAGTAAACAAACAAACAAAACAACTCAACAACTTGTGTGTCATTGGAGTTGTACCTAGAACAGCTGGTATCTTAGCTGTGCAAAGGAGAGAAATGGCAGCTCCTAGGAAGTTGTCACATGTATCTCTTCAAGGTTTGTTCTTCAAGATCACTGCAGGGAAGAAAGCAAGTCCTTTCAGCACTGGCAATTAAGGAATGCTCTGCTACTATTATGGCAGATGTCCACTGATCTAGAAACATACATCCACACAGATCAATAAAGCCTGACATGATGCAGAGCACTTTGGTGGGACAGCACAGTAAAACAGCATCTTTGCTGCAAACAGCCCCTCTGTGCACCAGATTGAGCCTGACACTTGTATGTGTAAACAAGTAAGGAGAAAAAAAATATTTTAACCTTAGTGTTAGTGAAACAGAACTGGAATACTGTGTACATATCCAGTGACTATGCTCTTTAAAGAATGCTGAAAACTTTTGAGCTGTGTTGATGTCCTGTCTCGTAAGAAGACAACTTACTCCTGTCACCCACTCCAGCTTTGGAGTATTCAGAGGCTTGGTATTTGTAATAAATCTTCCACCTTGAAAAAGCAAGGTACACTGTCTGACCCCAGAGGTGATTCCCATTATGCTTTCCAAAAGAATTCTGGGCACTCAACCTGGAGGAGATAATCTTAATTCTCTATGTTCTTCATTCCCATATATTTTTTTCCTTCTTTCCCTCATGAGGTACGGCTTTCTCCCTCCTTGCACATTGGGTCAATATTCTCCAAGTGAGGCCATTGCAACCACATTGCAACCTCTGAACTGGGCTGCCAGCACAGTGGACCTGTTGATGCTAACAACCATTTCTGAAGAGAGAAAGGAGTGGTAAGAGAATGGCCATCAGAAGTGAAGGCAAGAAGAAATTATCAGTATCTCTTTCCATTCATGTGCTGATCAGGAGAAAACTAAGGTCCCTACTGCACAGTTTCCAGAGGTGATTCTCCCCTTTTACGTGGCTCTTGTGAGACCCCACCTGGTCTGGAGACCCCAACATCAGAAGGACATGGAGCTGTTGGAACGAATCCAGAGAAGGGCCACGAAGATAATCCAAGGGCTGAAGCATCTCTCCTATGAAGACAGGCTGGGAGAGTTGGGGTTGTTCAGCCTGGAGAAGAGAAGGCTCTGGGGAGACCTTGTAGTGGCCTTCTAGTATCTGAAGGGGCCTACAGGAAAGCTGGGGAGGGACTTTTGACAGGGCTTGAGAGGACAAGGGATAATGGATTAAAACTGGAAGAGGGGAGATTTAGGTTAGACATTAGGAGGAAATTCTTTAGTGTGAGGGTGATGAGGCAATGGAACAGGTTGCCCAGGGAACTTGTGGAAGCCCCATCCCTGGAAGTGTTCAAGGTCAGGTTGGATGGGACTCTGAGCAGCTTGCTCTAGTGGAAGGTGTCCCTGCCCATGCAGGGGTGTTGGAACTACATGATCTTTAAGGTACTAGATAATCTTTAAGGTCCCTTCCAACTCAAACCATCTTATGATTCTATTCTATGTTTCAGTTAAGCCAAAGGTCACATGGCTCACACATGGAGTATACAGTTTGTGAAAACCTTCCCAAGGAAATGTCAGGAGATTTTGCATAATTCTAGACCTAACTGGATCAGCTGATTTATTTAGCAATTGAGAATAAAGTTGTTTTAGGGAGAGGAAGGGTTTGTTTGGGTTTTTTTGTTTGTTTTATCCTGTAACATCCGCAAGGTCCAGCTGATCCATTTAATAGATCCACTACGCTAATGTCTGTATCATAAGAATATTTCCATTAGGCAGCAAAAAAGTTAGTGAAATTTATTTCTAGATATCTACTCAGGAAATACAACTGCAGTTCACCCGATGAAAACAAGTTTTCAGTTGCAGAGTATTGCACTAGCTTTTCTCTCCTAGCTGCAGCTCTGCAGTGCTTTACTTGTTATCAAACATAATTGTCAGAATATTCTGGTACTCAATATGTACCAACGCCTGAAATCAGCAGCTAAGAAATTAAATGTACAAAAGATGTACTAGCTAGAAATGGATAAGTAAAGGTGTTCTGAAGAATGAATGATTATATATTGATGGGATTTTTATGATTTACCTTATATTCAATTCCAGAGGACAGATCTCATTTCTGAAAATATCTTCAGCGGAAGAAAACCGTGAATCTTTCATGTTCTTTTCTACATTGTCAGCCTCCTTTTTTTTGTCTCCCACTCACCGGCCCTGCATCAGCATTCACTTGTTCCAAGTGTTCCGTTCAGTCCCTATCCCTTTCTTCAGTGCCTTGTGCACCCTACAAGGGAAGAAAGATTTGGTCAATCCACTGTTCTGTCCCTGCCACCTCCAGCTGCAATACAGCTCTATTTTGGTGTAATCATTCCTGAGGCAAATGGTAAAGAAGAGCTGCCTTTTAGTGTCTCTGATGCTCCTATCTGACTATTTCAAAAGTCACCTGGAATTAAAACTGATGAATCTATCTTGTTCACATCCCTCACCTCGTGAGAACTTAATACTATGAGTCTACATAAGTTTGCCATCATGGTTGCAGTAATAACACTGCACAACTAATTTACTAAAAATGCATGAAATTCAAAATTTAGAACGTCAAATGAATTAGCTTATTACACTTTTCACATATGTCACAATGATCCTTTCAACAGTGTTTACATTAATACTTGTAGACACTAGATGCATTCATCATGTTTTTCCCAGTTGCCATGTGGGATAGGATGGCAAAACAATACTATTTAAGTATTTATCTTTGAGGAGAGAAGAGCTACCTTACTTCATGAGGAAGACCAGAAAACAGCAGCAGGCTCCTCAAAATGACTGCACCCACTGTTGCCCTGTAAGGACACAGCAGCTTCCTCCTCCTCCTTCTCCTAGGAAGCCTGTGCTGCTCCACCATGTCCTGCAGACAAAGCCATGGAAGTTCAGCGAGAGTCAAGTACTACCACATTTTTCTGTGGACAGTTGTCTGCTAATCCAGGTGCAGCACCTTGAAACAAATACTAGCTTTAGATGAGTAGTAACTCTTATGAAATCACAGGCAAATTCAAGTTGGTCGGACCTGTCAGCTGTGAGGTCAGAGGAAGGGTGTTCAGGGCTTTATTCATTCTTGAAAACCTTGACTTCACAGCCTCTCTGGGAGACCTCTTCCACTACTGGGATGTCCCCATAGTGAAAGAATTTCTTGTATCTAATCAGACCTGCTCTTCTTTCAATGTATGGCTTTGTCTATTTTTCTCCTGCCATGCACCACTGAGAAGACTCAAGCTTTGTTTTCTCAACATGCTCTTCATGTAATAGAAGGTTACTGTTAAATCTCCTGAAGCCATCTCTTTCCCAGGCTGAACAAGCCCAACTCCCTCAGCTTGTCCTCCCACAGCAAGTGCTCCAGAACCTAACTATCTTGGTGGTCCTCTGCTCAAATTTCTCCATCTGACAGACATCTTTTTTTCCAATGGGAGCCCAAAAAGAAATACAGTATTCTAGATATCATCTAATGTAAGCTGAATTTTGAGGGATAAGCACTTCCCTCCATCTGCTGGCTATTGCCCTGTTGATAACAGCCGATGATGCTGTTGGCCAACAGCACTGCCAGGGCATGCTGCTGGCTTCTGTTCAGCCTGCTGTCCACCGAGTCCCCCAGACAGTTCTCCGCAGAGCTGGTTTCCCAGCACTCAGTCTCCAGACTGTACTGTTGCAAGGAGCTCTTCCTTCCACAATGCAGGGCCTAATACCTGTCCCTGTCATACTTCCCAAGGTTCTTTCTGTCCCCTTCCTCCAGCCAGTCTGAGTATCTCTGAATAGCAGTCCTGTCCCTGAACATAGTGAGTGGTCCCCACAACATAGTGCCACCTTGATAAGACTGCCATCCGTCACCTCCTCCAAGTCATTTCTAAAGATGTTAAAGAGTTCAGGTTCTACTAGACATCCCAGCAGTACCCCACGTGCTACCACTCTCAAGAAAAAACATGACCCATTAACTGCTATTTTCTGAGCCTGGATATTCTACCCTTATTTTCATCCATCCAGCTTTCCATCCATCTTCTTTAATTCAGGTGATAATTTGCAGATCTTCATAAAGTAAAACAATTGCAGACAGACCTCAAAATTGTGGAAACACTAAGCTGCTTACCCTTGTGATTTTCTCACCTTTCTTTTTCAGGGAGTGAGAACACACATAAAGAAATTTGTTTGTGCACTTTTATGAAACTATAATTTTTCCCTAGAAAAGCAGAAAAGTGTCCTTGAACGTGCCTCGAATTTCCTATAAGTTCATCCAAAAAGAAAAAAAGGAAAAAGAAAAAAGAGTAAGAAAGAAATAAAGCTTTAGGGAGGCTTAATTACAGTTTGTTATAACATATTCATAGTTGCCAGATGAGCACTCCCAGAACTAATTTTAAACCTTATTAGAATATATATTTCAACCCAAATTAACCAAAGGCACTAATCTTCAACACAAATATATAAACTCAGACTGTAATTTTTAAACTTTTTTTCCTTTATTATAATTTAACACTGGTTTTAATATAAAGTGCAATGAGACTATAGGTTACACTTTTACATTTGCAAAACAAAAATATTCTATAATTCAGAAGTATTCTAAATATTTTACCTGTAATTTTTAATTAAAAACACCCAAACATACCTCAGAATATAACCCTGCCTTCAAAGGGGGATGAAATGCACAAGATCACATCCCTAAAAGTGACCATACTTGAGAAAGTACAAGCACTTCAAAAAAAAGGGGATGAGCTTTATGGGTGTCATTCTGAAAGCCTAATTAGAGCAAGATTCAATAATCATTTAATCTCAGGTCATTGTCATTGAGGTGAGCAGCTATGGCAGTTAAAGACACTGCCACCCTACATCAGTGACTCTAGTCTGGGTCCTTGGAAAGTAAGAGGATCTAAATAAAAATCCTGGTGCTGAATTGTGGAAGTGTCTGAGTCCTTCCTCTGTGAGTTAAAATGTCTCAGCTGAGGGCAATAGCGAGCAGTAAAATTAAGTAACTTCTTCAAAAGTGACCGCAGCTTTATAAAGGCACCCAGGTTCATGGATATTGCAGACAAGTTCTAGCATGTATGTCTGGAGCACACTTAAGATGCTACAGGAGTAACTACAGGGCAAAAAGATATAAACAGGTACTGAGGTCAGTAACAGTTTAAGGTACTTTCCCAAGCAGTGGGTTTTAATCACCTGAGGACAATAGTGCATTTACCACCATGCAAGGAAAAGACAGGCAGGTAGGCATGGACATCCCTGATCTAATATTGCTTAAATGCCTCATGGCATGTTTACAGAGGTTTTAAGTCTCACAGTTTTGTTTTCAGAAACAGCTGACAAAAAATCCTGAAACTTATTTTTGGTATAAAAACACTTTCATATAAACCCACATTGGCTTTGGTTTCTACTCTTCATTTTGTAGGGTTTTTTTTTCTCTAAGGCTGTGCATTTTTTCTCCCCAGTGTTATTCTCTCCTCTGTGTCAGGAGTACTTTGACAAATAAACTGTTCACATGAAAAAACAGAGAACCAAAGACCACTATGCAGACCTGGGTAGGTCATCCTGGGTATGCTCACTAGAAAGAAATTTATAAGTATCTTTGAATTTTTCTATTGGTTTTGTTAATACTCAGATATTTTCATGGCACACACAGGTCTCCCTAGAAAAGAGACTTCAGGGGTTGGAAAATAGCTATATTGAAAGATGGCAACTGGACATGTCTATCTGGAATTGTTTTTCATAAGGTTTCAAAAACAAGCTTGGCAAGTGTCTGTAAATACAACAAAATGTATAGCACCTAATGGAGTAGTTGTCTCTCCCTGTGACATAAAGAAGTTCCCCTCAGTCCTGATAACAACTAATGGGAAATTGCACTCTGAAGTGCAATAAATCCATCCATTAAAAAGGTAAAGAGAGCTTAGACTTTGAAACCTAGCAATACTGCAGAATGCTCTGTCAGTCTCATGTTGGACAGGATTTGGTTTGCTTTTACAGCACCACATAAAGAAGTAATAGGTTATAAAGCTTTCAGGGCCCTAGCATTGGTGACAGAGTCTTTATACCCCCTCTGCACAGCTGGATGAGAAACAGATGTCATACCACTTTCCTACACACTCTCCTCTGTGTCAAAGGCTGTCAGAGTAGAGGAATAAGCTATATGGCCACTGCTCTCTAAAGTTAACGTCTTTGTTGATGCCAAAGGCTGCTCGTGGGTCTGCGAGTTCTGATTTCCAACGGCACACTCTAGTTCTTTGCAAGCAGTGAAATTATAGACACAAAAATCATTCTAGCTGAAAAATTGTTTATTGGGAAAGTGTGACTTCATGTCATTCAGTTAAATTTGCTTCCAGTTTGACAGAGGTTCCAATCTTCATCCAGCTTCATCTAACTCTTTAATCACAGAGCAGAACAAAGATTTTACTAAATTCCATTCTTCAGCTTTTCCCAGAAAAGATAAAGCCATGCTGGAGGGATTGTGTTATATAGCTGCAGGCAGTCACAAAATTTATGAAAAAACGTATTTTCAGGCTTTGATTCTATAAGGAAACAATTGACCAGGACCTTTTCTGTACTTTTAGAAAGGAATGCATGGAGGAAAAGAAAGATTTCATACTGGTAAGTATGACCTCTCAGATGTTAAAATGTGTTTACTTGCTCCCTGTTAAATTTGTTCAGCACCTAGAATGCAATGCATCTACAGCCCTTCCTCTGCTTCTTTAAATGTGCAGCACAAGGGGACATGAACATGTTGTACAAAATGTTAAATAACTAAAAATGCCCCAGAAAATTAATGGGAATCAGAGGGAATAGAGTTCTTGATCCACATGGATGTACAGGGTGAAAATGTAGATAAATTTGGATTAGCCAGCAAAACTGAGCCCTGTTGTTAAATAGCACTTGATTCCATTAGACTGTGTCGGATTGTTAAAAATGCTAACATTATGTGTGACTATTCATTTTCATCACCTGCTCTTGATTAATCCAGTCCTAAATGGCATCTGTGGACCCTGCCATCTCATACTACTTAATTAAATTAGCAACACATTTGTCTCCCCCGTTTTCCTATCAAAGGGTTGTGCTCAGGAGAAATAAAACCTTTGTTCACTGCAACTCCGTATAATTTACACTCCTTTTTCCCTTTTTCCTCCAGCTCCTGGCTCAGATGCTAAATTGTAACTGGTAATAGGGAGCTATTAGGTCTAGTGAAGCGTGTCAAAGAAGTCAGTAGAAAACCAGACCTGAAAGGAGGCCTCAGATCTCATAAAACAACAGGGTCAAGATTCTAGATTCAGGATTACATTGTACCAAGATTCATTCATTTTGCAGTAAAAAGGCATATGACCTTTATATATATTTGGGGCAGAAAGATGGGAGAAAGGATAAAGGAAAAGAGGAGAAAGAAGGATGCTGAAACAGGTAGAAAGTTTTGTTTAGGTTATTTTCCCAAAAAGGTAAAGCATATAATTGTCAATGACAGACATCCACATATGAGTAATGGGGCACAGTGTACTGTGTCTCCAGGGTAAGGGATTAATAAAATTTACACTGCTAGAAAACAGTACTATATAGTACTATCATACCAAACAATATATGGTCACAAAATGTATTTTATGGGAAAACAAAGCACCCAGTGTAAAATTGACCACAATCTTCACTTGTGAATTAATATGAACCTATATGTAGGTTGCTCCAAACTTTGTTCCTCATCCCAAAAATGTTAAAGCTATTCATCCCCACAAGTCCCCAGGACAATTTGTGGTGTGTATGTTAATCAAACCAGGATAAGCTAAATACCAGTGACTGGTTCTTACATTCTTCTTTTCTTTTCAGTCTCACTGTGAAATGAGAAGAGGCTGAGGTACGGAGTACTTCTGTTTTGGGTTGTAGCTGAATTGCACAGAGCAGGCTGGCAAGGACATCCTGCAGGCTCTCTGGCTTGCCTTCATCCAGTCATCGCTTCCACTGAAAGTCCCTTCCAGTGCTGAGATGGAAACGTAAGGGTTTGCAAATCTCTCTCTGCAAAGGAAACCTCTGCTCTGCATTTGGTATCTGGCTTTCCCATAAACACATAGGTGAGCAAGAAGCCTGACAGAGAAATCTCCAGGAAGCATTTACTTAGGGGAGTATTAATGCCAGCCAGTTGTGAGACTCTGCAGACAAACAGATGCTTCAGCAGCTCAGGCCTCTTCCATCTGCAATTGCATTGCAGAGAGATGGCACAAAGCCAGAATACACAATAATCCTGATTGAGGTGCTCTGTTGGGATGCAGAATCTGCATTTTCAAATTTTCTTTGCTTTTAGCAGCTTGGGACAGGGACATGAATTTATGTTCTGAGTATCCCTCAGCCCTGGTTTCCTTAGTCTCTTCTGTGCATCTTTATATTAAGGGAATATTTACTAGGCCAGAAGAGGAACGAACTGCTTCCACAGAGCATTGTCTTAGGAACTGAGGTGCACATCCTGCCTGAAGCAGGCACTCATTTTTAGTCCTCAACCTCAGAAGTCAGTGGAGCAGGTGATCTGCTCAAAATAGTGTCAGTCCTTTATTTTCTATGTGCCTTGAGCACACCTGAAAGAAGATGGCACCCCACTGGTCAAGGAGCCATTCCCCTAAATAACCCAAGAAACCCATTTCAGCTTGAACAGGGCTCTCAGCACAGCACCAAAGCCTGAACATTTCTGCAAATGCCTACCTGTGAAAACACCAGTGCTGAGCAATGATAAACATGTGGAGATTGAGTGCCTAAAGTGCTAGACACAAGTACATAGGCACCTTACTCATCAGAATGGGGAGGGGCTCTTTTGGAAGAGACCTTGGAAAAAATCTGAAAACTAATTGTTGATAAGTACCCTAACCACCATGTACTCTATCTGTAATCATGTAATCTCACAGGAACCATCTAATTGATCATATAATAGTTTATATGCACAGGCAGATGCTGTAAATTTACCTATGTAACCTTAATCTCGGCACATCCTATTTTGTAAGTGCTTGATTTTTAATAATTATACATTTTTTAGTATGATGCTTGCTGTTTGCGTAGTTACAAATATTACTGAGTTGTCATTAAAATACCAAAGGAATTTTAAGAGTTTTTATCTGAACAGAGATGTGATGCATCTTAAAACTTGTATTTTTAAATATGTAATTGAGTTGCACTTTTTTTCCAAAAGTTAATTTAGTGGTATTGCAAGTATATGTTTTCCATTTAAATCTTCGCATATGGAAGTGACATGCACAATCAATCTTCCTGATGACATTGTAGCAAAGCAGAAATTATTGATGCTTAGTAGCCACAGGATCATAAATAAGGAAACAGGAAATGATAGTTAATTGATAAAGTACCTTATTTTGCACTTTGAAAGTTTTCTAATTTCTTCATATAAAGACAAGTAAAGTTTATGAACGTATGTGAATGAGTTCATAGAAATAAAGGGTAAAAACTAACTTAAACATCAGCTGACTTTTCATGTGGTCCTTGTTTTTTACAGAAATCCCAAATGGCCTTTCATGTATATTTTCTCTCCTCTGCCCATTAAGGATAAATTTCAATTATTTGGCTCACCCAGTTTTTTTAAAGTCACTTCCTTTGTCAGTTCGTCCTTTATTATGCAAATTTTGATGCAAAATACAAGTGCCACATGTTCATCCTGTTTTGACCTCTACCAAATTCTTGGTAGACATTAAAGCTCCCACTCAGGAAATTATTCTTATTGGGACATTTTTATATTAATGTTTAAAACATGCATATGTGTTGTTTTCTATAGGGTTGAATCTAAGAGCAGGATGAAATGCTTTCTCTAAATAGGACCTACTCTGGAAATACAAGCCTAACTCTGTTACTCCAATTTTATCTTGAAAATTAAGAACATAAAAAATGAGGATAGTATCTTTACAACCAAACCTACCATTTATAATGAACAATCATTGTCAGGTAAGCTATAAAAGTGCAAGTGTCTCCTGACATTGCCAAAGGATGTTCCCACTGAGACAATTAACACATCAGCTACAGCTAATGGGTAGCTTGAGCATCCCTGTCCCTCAGCAAGTGGTTATTGCATCTCAACTGAAAGAAGTAACTGAGCGTATGACTGGTGCTAGCCTTTTTCAGAGTAATTTTTATCAGTGTAGTGCTTCTTGATGTATCTATGCATCTTATTTTCTATCCTGACTTGTCATCATGTATGACCTGTTAGAAAGCAGCCCCATGGAGAAGGACCTTGGGGTCCTGGTGGACAACAAGTTATCCATGGGATGGCAATGTACCCTCGTGGCCAAGAGAGCGAATAGCATCATGAGATGCATTAAGAACAGTGTGGCCAGCAGGTCAAAGGAGGTTCTCCTTCCCCTCTACTCTGCCTTCATAAGACCACATCTGGAGTATTGTGTCCAGCTCCGGGCTTCCCAATTCACGAGGGACAGGGATATACTGGAAAGAGTCCAACAGAGGACTACAAGGATAATTATAGGACTGGAACATCTGTCATACAAGGAAAGGCTGAGAGACCTGGGGCTGTTTAGTCTTCAGAAAAGAAGACTGAGAGGGAACCTTATTAATGTCTATAAATATCTGAAGGGTGGATGTCAAGAATGGGCCAGTCTCTTTTCAGTGGTGTCCTGTGATAGGATGAGGGGAAATGGCACCAAGTTACAACACATGAAGTTCCACCTCAACATGAAGAATAACTTCTTTACTGTGAGGGTGACAGAGCACTGGAACAGGTTGCCCAGGGAAGTTGTGGAGTCTCCTTCTCTGGAGACTATCAGACCTGTCTGGATGTATTCCTTTGTGATCTGCCCTAGGTGTTCCTGCTGCAGCAGGGGGGTTGGACTCGATGATATTCAGAGGTCACTTCCAATCCCTGACATTCTATGATTCTATGATTCTACTCAAACCTAGCCTACAAGGAAGACAACAAAATTTTATACATTAAACTAATTTCCAGTTAAGACAGAAATTCAAATATAAATGTGTGCATCTCCTACAGAGCAAAGTATCCTGAGAAGAAAAATCTGAAATAATGCTATGTAAAAGGAAGTCTTCCCTCTCTGTTTCAAGTTGAAAGATAATAGGAAACAAGTGGTCAGTTTTGCTGCTCCCTTGTAGATATGCTGTGGCAGAAGTTAGTTCCAGTTTTGTATCTTCCATCCAAAGAACACCGCTTCATTAGATTAACAGAAGGATTTTTTTAATAATTATTAAGTTCATCAATCCAAATCTAGCACTATAAATTGATGATAGAGTACAGACTGGAATATGAAATTCTATGAGTTCCAGAATAACCTTCATTAAAAAATTTCATTGGCTCATAAACCATCAGGAAGCTGTATCATGCAGATCATATCTGTTGTATAATAAATCACAAAGCTTCCCATCAGTTTATATCTTCTATGTAAGTGCCTTTTGTGATGTTTCATTTCATATATCCTTGGATTGATTTGAAAATTAAGAGACAGTGATTGATTTTTAGCTTGTATCCATCAGGCAGAGTTAAAATCTTATAAAATCAACATTAATTAAAATATATCATTACTTACTTCCTTTCAAAAAATCATAGGCCTGGGGAATTTGAACACCAACACAGGCAAGTAATTGGAAAACTACTGCAAAATACTCTGATCATGACACAAATAATTATAAAATATAGGAAGGTGTAAATCAGAGACAAAGAAAAAGGCACAAAAGAGTAAAAGCTGATAGCTGTTTCATGAGAAATTATAATTTGTTAGAAAAAATAGCACAGCATACTGTGCACTATCATGAATAGCACTATTTTATTTTTTTTCTATTTTTTTATAGAGGAGGAGGAATTATTTTAGTGAAAGATTTATTTTAGGGAGCAAAAATATAGTAGCTTAATAAAAATTTATGTTTACTAGATATGCATAACTATAAGCAGGTTGTCAGATAGATGTATATGTGTAACTTTGGAAAGGATTTTATTTTCTGTGGAAGGTTATTCAAAGTATCAGAAGAATATCTAAAGCAAAGGGTATTTGACAGCCCTTTGCTGGAAAATATGGAGAACTATCATGTTTAGTTTCAACAAACTATTTTGGGTAATACAACTTTACTAGCAAAGATAACTGAAGAAATGCTATTAGACACAGTTCCTGAACCATATCCTCAGATGGTATAAACCATATCACAGAATCACAGAATCACCAGAGTTGGAAGGGACCTCTAGAGATCATCTAGTCCAACTCTCCCACTGAAGCAAGATCCCTAGAGCACTTTACACAGGACTGCATCCAGGTGAGTTTTGAATATCTCCAGAGATGGAGACTCCACAACCTCCCTGGGCAGCCTGTTCCAGTGCTCTGTCACCTGCACTGTAAAGAAGTTTTTTTTCTCATATTTAAATGGAACTTCGTATGTTCCAACTTGCACCCATTGCCCCTCGTTCTGACACTGGGAACTACTGAGAAGAGCCTGTCACCATCTTCCTTGCACCCACCCTTTAGATACTTATAGGCATTAATAAGGTCTCCCCTCAGCCTTCTCATCTCTAGGCTAAAGAGTCCCAGCTCTTTCGGCCTCTCTTCATAAGAGAGATGCTCCAATCCCCAGTCACCTTTGTTGCTCTCCACTGGACTCTCTCCAGTAGCTCCTTGTCTCTCTTGAACTGTGGAGCCCAGAAATAGATGCAGTATTCCAGCTGTGGCCTCACCAGAGCAGAGTAGAGGGGGAGAATGACCTCCCTCGACCTACTGGCCACACTTTTCTTTATGTACCCCAGGATTCCATTTGCCTTCTTGGCAGCAAGGGAACACTGCTGGCTCATGGATTAATTTACTGTCCACCAGGACCCCAAGATCCTTCTCCTCTGAACTATTATCCAGCAGTTCCACCCCTAACCTATATTGGTGCTTGGCGTTCTTTCTTCCCAGGTGCAGGACCCTACACTTGCTCTTATTGAACCTCATGAAGTTCTTCTCTGCCCAACTTTCCAGACTGTCCAGGTCATGCTGAACAGCAGCACAGGCCTCTGGAGTGTCAGCCAGCCCTCCCAGTTTTGTATCCTCAGCAAGTTTGCTGAGGATACACTCTGTCCCCTCGTCCAGGTCATTGATGAACACGTTGAACAAGACTGGATTGAGTATTTTCCGTGGGGGACACCGCTGGTTACTGGCCTCCAACTCAACCGTGTTCCATTGATCACCACTCTCTGAGATCTATCACACAGCCAGCTCTCAATCCACCTCACTGTCCACTCATTGAGCCCTCTCTTCCTGAGTTTCCTAATGAAGATGTTACGGGAGACAGTATCAAAAGCCTTGCTGAAGTCCAGGTAGACAACATCCACTGCTCTCCCCTCATCTAGCCAGCCAGTAATGACATCACAGGAGGCAATCATGTTGGTCAAGCGTGACTTCCCTTGGGTGAATCCATGCTGACTTCTCCCAATGACCTTCTTCGCTTTCACATGTTTTGTGATGACATCCAGAATGATTTTTTCTAACACCTTGCCAGGGACAGAGGTGAGACTAACTGGCCTGTAGTTTTCTGGGTCCTCCTTCTTGCCCTTTTTGAAGACTGGAGTGACATTAGCCCTTCTCCAGTCTTCAGGCACCTCTCCTGTTCTCCATGACCTCTCAAAGATGATGGAGAGTGGCCTGGCAATACCATCTGCCAGCTCCCTCAGAAGTCGTGGATGTATTCCATCAGAGCCTATGGATTTATGGATGTCCAGTTTGGCTAAGTGGCCTCTAAGCTGGTCCTCCGCTACTGAGGGAAAGTCTTTTTTTCTCCAGACCTCATCTCTTATCTCCAGGGTCTGGGATTTAAGAGGGATGGCTTTTGCAGTGAAGACTGAAGCAAAGAAGGTATTGAATAACTCCACCTTCCTTGTGGCATCAGTCAAAAGGGCACCCACCTCATTCATCAGTGGGCCTACATTTCCCCTGTTCTTCCTTTTTTTATCAATGTACTGGAAGAAACTTTTCTTGTTGTCCCTGATGCTCCTCGCCAGCTTTAGTTCCAGGAGGGCCTTAGCTTTCCTTGTTGCATCCCTGCATTCTCGTACAGTGTTCCTGTATACCTCCCAAGTGGCCAGACCTGTTTTCCACATTCTGTAAATTTTCTTCTTTCTTTTAATTTTTTTCCAGAAGACCCCTACTCATCCATGCAGGTCTCCTACTTCCTCTGCTTGATTTCATTCTTATTGGGATGCATCGGTTTTGAGCTTGGACCAAGTGGTGTTTGAATGCTGCCCACCTTTCATGGACATCCATTCCTCCCAGAGCCTTGACCCACAGTATTCTAGTGAGTAGATCTTTGAAGAGGTTAACTGTTGCATTCTTGAAGTCCAGGGTTGTAGTCTTGCTCTTTTCCCTCCTACTTCCACCGAAAATAGTAAATTCCACCATTTCATGGTCACTAAAGCCAAGTTTGCCCCCAACCTTAACATCCCCAACAAAACCCTCTTTGTTTGTTAGTACCAGGTCTAGCAGTGCACTGCCCCTCGTGGGTTCCTCAACCACCTGCATCAGAAAGTTGTCATCAGCTCTCTGCAGGAACCATTGTTGTACAGCTTCAATAGACAGTACCTCACTGAACAGCTAGGGCTGATGACATGCACAAAGTGCAGTTTTATTGGTTATTACTGGTTTTCTGAGCCTGTGTTTCCCTTAAATACAATGAGAAAACTATGAACTACTTCCTGGCAAGAGGTTTGTGAAGAACAGGGATGTAGCTGTGTGCAACCCTACTCCAGAGTGTCTGAGAAGAGGCAGTTCATGAAGTGGCACTGATGTTGCAGACATAGCTACATTGTCCTTCTCAGGAAATCAACAACTGCATGAGACTGTTGGTGTGGAAATACAGTTTTCTTTCTACTATGCTAGTAGCTTTTTTAAGTCACTCAGTAAAAAAATTTTAAAAAGAAATTGCAGGACCTATGGTGTTGATCTTTAAACACTGCATGCTGTAGATAACGATAGCATGGGTGTCTATGTATTTTCCAGCACTGGAATTTCCCAGTTGTGAATATATTCTGTCTTTTCACTGAAATGTAGTTTTATCTTCTATTCTTTTACAACCTGCAAACTCTAGTCTTCCAGATTTTCCTAGGGTGCAATCTGTTGATTTTTGCTTTGCTTTCTGGTGCTTTTTAATTGCTATTACGCAGTATTCAGACATTCACAGGTGGCCACAAATAGGCCAAAGAAAGGATTCAGAAAATGGCTTCTTAACGG
Organism: Hemiprocne comata; assembly: GCA_020745705.1. NCBI lineage: Eukaryota > Metazoa > Chordata > Aves > Apodiformes > Apodidae > Hemiprocne > Hemiprocne comata. The sequence continues at coordinate 96,245,348 of CM036587.1, read as the reverse complement.
CCTTCAGAGGCTGAGTCCCATAGCTATCACAGCTTTTTCTGCTCTTCAGCATGCGCTGAAGATCAGTTGTGAGATGCTACATATTTTCCACTTTTGCAAGACAGCTTAGCTCTCCCTCCCTCAGTGGATGTGAGCTCAACCACATGCTCAAAGGCTATAATAACCAAGATAAAGGCTGCAGGAGCTGTAGTATTCCATGTCTTCTGATCATCCAAATCAGACACTGGTGTCCCTGAGCATCATACATGCTTTCCAACTGTCCACACTAGTATCTTCTCATTTGCTGTGGGGGAAGGAGAGAAGGGCAAAAGAAACAGAGGGGAGACAGGGAAGTGGATGGCCCCCAGATTTCATCTCAAAATGGAGACAGAACATGGCTTTGGAGTGCACCTTGGTTTTTCAGGTAAGACACAGTTAGCATATAACAGTGTCTCTGAAGACCTGACCCTGAAAAAAGAATCATTCAAGAATTTAGGTCGGGCAGATGTCTGGACTCCTCTTGTTCAGTCTCCTGCCCCAAGCACAAGCAGATGACTCAAACTGCGCTCCAGGAAGAGTGAAATACACAAACCTACTGCTGTGGTATTGGATTCTAAAGCTCCTGTCACTATTTCTGGGTAGGCAAGCATCATTTTCTTTTACCTTTAGATCATGTAGAAAATTACCCTCCCAGGTTTAGGGGAGGCCTGCTGAGATCAGCCACAGTAATACTGCTTTTCATAGTTTTCGGTCTGGAATAGTGTTATACTTTGGAGGATAGAGGCAGAAAGGACATTTAATTTTGCTCAAAACTAGACAGTTTATTGTATTAACAGAGAAAAGGAAAGAGGGTTCACCAGACTGGTGCTTATGTAATTCCTGATTCCAGGTTTTTAGAGGGCAAATTCAACACACAGGGCTTTGATCTTGAAGGTCATTGGTGATGATAGCCTAACCAACTTCTAAAGTAACTCTTTTACAAGCAGGCTGAAACATTTAAATGCTTAAATTACACTTTCACAAACAGGATTCATATCCTGTGATGCTATCCAAGATCACACATAGTCTATGTTATCTTGAATAAGTTGTAATCTTATTACTTTTGATAGGTGAAACAAAATTTTCTAGAAATTTATTTTGTTTCTGTTCACAAAAATGTATTTCTCTGACTTTCAATGGAACATAAAAATGCTCAAATTACATTAATTTGAAAAAAAACCAACACAACAACATTTCAAGATTTCATATGTAAGACATGTAGGTTTGGGGTTTTTTTGTGGGTCCTTTTGTGCTAAGCACAGTAAGCATAAAGAGTAGGAGAGAGTCTGTGTTCTGATAGGTTTATCCTCTCAATAGGCAAGAAAGTAGAAGCAGCAGAAAATAGGGTACATGTTTCTTTATAGCTTTAGGGGACGGATGAAGGAAGGTCAAAGAAAGAACAAGGAAGTTACCTGGGGATACATGAAAAGAATAAAGGAGGAAGAAGGAATATTGAATTTGAGAGAGTTAAAACAGGGAAGAAGAAGGGCAAAAGAATTAGGTAAGAATAAACATTAGATGCAGAAACTATGAAGGAAGAGGAAAGGCAGAAACAGAAGAGAGTCAAGAAAATGGCAAGATTGTAAATAGTCTCTGAACACAGACTCAGGCTTTGTCAGTGTCTGCAGCTGCTCCCACTGACTAGTGTTTCTGACTTTGTTTTTCACCTGAAGACCAAATGGTGAGGGGTAGAGAACAGAGGGGAAAAATACTACTCTCAGTGTGTTAGCCTTAATCTAAAGCCAAAATTAGACTAAGAGCAATCAAACCCCCTCAATTGCCAGTTTGATAAATAGAGCTAAATTTTCAGAAGTAGATGTAAGAAGTCACGTGTAATTCTTTTCTCTGTGTAAAAATCCACTGTTAATCCTCAGACCATATTTGCATATATGAGTTAGGAAGATGATGGTCTATATACATCTTGAATGAAAATACAGTTTGTATATAGGTTACACAGCTTTCTGAATACGCACCTATTTGGACAAGACAAATCGCAAACGCACAGTTTTAGATACTGCTTAGAGGCACCCTTGAAAGGCACCCTTGATTCAAAAGCTATTAGCTACTCATCTTATATCTCCCAAGTCATGCAGGATTAGTCCTAGTATTATTAATGCAGAGAACAAAGTGATTGGAGATTCAAAAGCCATTTTAGATGAATTTAGTAAATTTTATAGCAATCTTTTCACATCAAAGGGTTAAGAGGATAATGGTTATGAATATACTCCTTGATGTTTAAAGGATCCTTCAATTCCACCTGAGGACAGTATAGGTCTGGAATAATCTATTACCCATAATCAGATGGAACATACAATTTATTTTGGGTGAAATTCTCCTCGTCTACATAATTGGCCTTTATATACAGGAACTTTAGAGGAGGGAAATTCATCTTGCCAACTTGGGATCAGGATGCATCATACGGCTCTTTGCACAAATCCCAATTCATCAGCTAAATTCAACAAACATGACTAATACTGGGAAGGGAAGGGAAGGGAAGGAAAGGGAAAGGGAAAGGGAAAGGGAAAGGGAAAGGGAAAGGGAAAGGGAAAGGGAAAGGGAAAGGGAAAGGTTTCCTTCCACTACTATGTTATGCCTCTGTTTTGCAGTTTGTTTACTTACCTAGGCCTCCTTGTGTAGCCAATGTACAACTCATTTCCAAGCAAACTTTGAAGTCGATATAAAACTATGTTGACAATAGTCAATCAACATGTTTCTTCAGTAGGAAAAAAAATAATTTGTTTTTTTCTTCCCTTTTATGTTGATACTTTGGAGGGTGACGCTGTGTTTTTAGATCTTGCACACTTATGCATGTGCCACTGCATATAAAACTGAATAATTCTAATACGAAAGTCTAAATATCATGCAACTCCACATAGCTTCCTCAGGACTGAAACATGAGTGGTGACTTCTGGGAACCTTATCTGAAAATAATTATCGAGCCTTATCTGAAAATAAGTTTATAAATAACGAAATAAAAGATCCCAAAGGCATCTATATCCTGGCTTTCAAGGATAAAGGATATGTCCATAATAAAGAGAGAGAAGTGACAATGCCGGAACTCGACATTTTTGTTCTCCAGCCAGCACAGCAAGCAAGCACATGTGGCCATGTGGATTGTGTTTAGGACTCTAAAGAAGCCGCGTTTTGAACCACTTTTGTGGTAAATATATGTGATTAATTTCCATATCAGGTATTTTAATTGCAAGAGAAGGAACAGGATGCTGAATGTTGCTATCTAAATGAACATGCACACTATAGGTTTTTGAGGAATTCCTGATGTGTTTAATCTGCGATGGTTTAAGCTAGTCTCAGCACTGCTGTGGTCCTGACATGGTCAAGCATGAAAAAGCACATCTGCTTCACTCATTTTTTTAACTTTATTGTGGTTTCTTTGTTTTTTGTTTTGTTTGCTACAACACATTGATGTTAATTTTCTTATGTGGCTTTCCATACCTTTTTTGTAATACATATGTTTATTAAATTAATAGTATTTGTCCTTGAATGTCTTGTAAAAAGACATATGCATATGGAAAATATCAATTTGCACTTTCCACTATCCAAATCTTTGAATTTTTAGATCAGTTGAAATGTTACTTATAGTCCTCAAAGATTTTCAAAAATCATGTGGGCCAAGAAGAAAGCTAAAAACTGCAGACACTTGGCACTAGTTTGCAACAACCAAGTTTTTCATTGGAATTGGGATGATAAAGAAACAATGTCATTATCTCCCTTACGCAAAACTTTGCTAGAAGTGAAGCTCCCTTCTCAGCTGGTGTTCTACCACGTCTCCAAATATTCAGTGCATCTGGTTAGAGAACAAGAAATAGATTCCTCTGAAGTGTAAGAATATTTCACATCTAGTTAAAAAAAAATCCCATCTGCTTGGAGCTTCCGCTATAGCCTGATTCTCAACAAATTACCTCATTATGTTGGTGTTGAACATAACCAAAACTATATGACTACTTACACAGCTGTTGAGAATTACCGACCATGCTATACAGCAAGAATGAGACTCTGAATGCAACGTTGTAACTATGGTATAGCTGAGCTCTAGGTAAAGAATCCAGAGTCTCTGGAAAACTGACAGGAGGATGCAGAATAAGGCAAATTAATTAAAAATCCAAAGAAGTCACTGTCACTACCTGCTCACTGGTCCCTTTCCCAATCTATTTCAAAACAGTTTTTATTTTCCAGCCTTATGACATGTCTTCCCAGGCTTTTCTGGTGCTTTGGGCTCTGGTGATTAGAGAAATAATCATCTTGTAAAGTGCTGAAGATAAGGAAGATATTTAAATTATGTTTTCCTTCTTTGTTTACCTCTGTAGCAGGCTGAGGGACCAAACAGCTGAGGGAAACATTTTGCAAGCTTTTCAAATTTACAGAGTAAATTCAGCAGTGTTGCTGTGAATGTCATCACTGAGTTTTGTATTCATGCTTGATTCTTTATCAAATTAGCTCTTCTGTGAGTAAATATATCTCTCTCAGTTACACTCCTACAAAATCAGCCCGTGTCCTCAAAGTAACAAAACTAACAGAGTATGTTCCAGATATGCAAACCAATTAGCCTACATAGCTACAATGTAATCTCAGCGAAATAAGTGGTCTCCAGTTTAAAAGAATCAGATACTGAATTCAGGCTATATCATTTTCTTTGCAACACCTTGGATCATGTATCCCAAATAAATAATCTTACATTTCTTTGTGGAAATTTGCATTGTCAATCTTGTATGTTGCAATGGAAATTTGTGGAGCAACTGAAAGTATATTTGAGGACAAAACAAGGCAATGAAAAGAATACCAGCATTCTTTTCCAAACTATTTCTGATTTTTGATTTGCAGCCTTTTCACATCTGGTTTATTAGTAATTGAATTATGATTTAAAGAAAACCTTCACTTTAATAAATCATTTAAGAGTAACAATATATTTTTATATTTTTTCAAATTAATAATTAGTGCTCAGCCCATACATAATCTGTGCATTGTAAGATGACCATCAAAGTTAGAACAGTTATGTGTAGAACATTGCATATGTCCATGTATATATAGAGAGAATTACACATTTTATCAATAGGTAGGTATACTGGTATGTATTACATATGTGTATTTGGGGGGCTTGGAAGAAAAAAAAGCAATACAATCCAAAATCTAATCCCTTAAGGCTTTTGTTTTTAAAGTTCCCTAACTTTTTATACACATATGCATAGAGCTTTTTGGCAACAACAAAAGTTTGGATTTTCCTTCCAACCTCTGCATAGTGGTTTTAACTGGAAAAGTTCTGTTACAGAAGAATGCAGCCTCTCTATTAAAACTAAACATTTTGATAGGTTTATTGCTAGCATTAATAGCTCCTGCTACTTTTAATATATTACACTATCATTTTATATTTGTCCAATTTCAGTGTTGCTTTTACAATTACAATATCATGAAAACCATGTGAAGCTAGCTTTTTTTTTTTTCCAATTAAATGGTTATCATGGCATGCACATGATACTACCTCTACAGATAAAATAAATAATTTCATGCACAGTACTTTCATGACATGGGTGTTCTAACTTCATTGACTTTAGGACCCAAGGGAAGCCCAGGCACAATTGTCAATAGACCTCCTTGAAATAAAAACATCATTTTTCCTTCTGCCTATTGCAAGGAAGACTGAAACTGCCACTGATAATTAATCCACTGAGAGAAATCAATATTGCAATTGGTTGGAGATGAAACAACCCATAGCAAAATAAACTTTTGCCATGATAGCGTAGCAGTTCTTCTAAGCATATTCTGTCTGTGGGCAGATGTGGAATCTTAATAAATGGTTGCAAAAAACTAGAAGCTAGTTGTATCAAACAGTTGGATTTTGTGCCATAAAATACAGTTATTGTTCTTGTATGTGTTGACTCACTTTTCAAGACATAGTAGTGGCCCTGTATTTACAAAGACTGAAAATGCTGTGAAAGAAAGAGCAAGGAGACAGGACAGCTTGCAAACGGCCAATAGCCAGCATTGGTTATAGAAAAAATAAATTGGTGTTGCATTGCGTTCTGCTTGTACCATTTCTGGAATTAGACTGCAACACAGTAAGTTAGATTTTGGCATGAAATTCAAGAATTTGAATGAACAGGTCAACATTTACAGTATATTCAGGTATACAGTGTACATTTACAGGTATATTCATTTTAACTCCCAGTAAAGGCTGAAGTATTTACTGTAGAGAAGAGTTTAAAGATAGACTAGAATTTAAAAGAATGGAAGAGTGTCTGTTTTAATATAGACTCTTGACTGAATTCAAATCACTTGGATAAAATTAATGAAAACAATAACAAACTCTATGGCACTATAGGTGGAAATCAAACCTACAGCTGCTTTGGGAGTGGCATTTAGCAGGAAATACTGTGACAATCAATGACAGAGTTGATGCATGGTTGTATCCCAGAAGCCCTCCAATTGGCCTTCAGAAGAGCACAGATTTTAGAGCAAAATGGCTAACACTTGATGCTGTCGTCTCAGCGCACAGCTGGTCAGTGAACAGACACTGATTCATGTTCCTTTGTAAAAAAAGGCTATTGCATTTTATCCTCTGTATTAACCTAAAAGGTTGATTTAGTTAACGTATAGCTTTTGCTGGAAAGGCAGCCAGAGAAGGGTTGTCTGCTATTACATTTGACAGCTTTTATGAACAGTAAAAAATATGTACCTTATTTTTATTTATAGAGACATTGGTTTGGGACATTTAGGATGTTTCACAACAGCCTTTAACATCCTTTAGCAGCCACCTTCTTTTCATAATATCTGGTCTACACTGTTTGCGGTAAACTTTTTCTCTTCTTATCCATTTGTTAAATATTAGGATTGGGATCCTTCTAATTGGATAGCAACATGATTTAGGCTGAGTGAAATAAGGCAGACACCTTGACTGAAAACGTTAGTTTAGCAGCTTTGTGTAGTATTCTTTATCTTACATTTTGTGAATATAATGCATTTGCACCAAATATCATTAATTATTTTATCCTTTCTTAAACACTTTGGACTTTTGTTTCCATTCAGGTTGGTTGTTTTTTGTTGGTTTTGGGGTTGTGTGTGTGTGTGTGTTCTGCTTGGGGTTTTTTTGTCTTTTTTTTTTTGGACCACCACTCATTGATGGCTGGGGCAATCTTTTACTTTTCTGTACTGAACCTAGGCTGCTCTTTGATAACCAAGGAACCATCTTTTTTTTTTTGGACCACCACTCATTGATGGCTGGGGCAATCTTTTACTTTTCTGTACTGAACCTAGGCTGCTCTTTGATAACCAAGGAACCATCCTCTTACATTTCAAAGTTTATGCTGCCATAAAGAGTTTCAAAACAGTTACCTCCCACTGTCTGCAAATTCTTTGATGAAGAAAAACAGTATTTATAACCTCTAAAAGTTAAACCAACAGCATTCTGTCAGAGTCAATATATGTCTTCACACCTACCTACACACAAACATGCAGCATGCAAACACACATGTACACACAAATATGTTGTAATTTTATTTATGCCTGCCAAACTGACACTTCCAGTGGGACAAAAATGTTGCTTTCCCCCTTTCTCAAGTGTCTTTTAAAGGAAAAATTGAATGTGATTTCCCACCTATTTAATGCCAATAAAAAATCTGCCTAAAATTTCTCCTTCCTCACAAATTCACTAAGAAAACTGCAGGAGGACACCTAAGACATCATCATACTCCTCAGTAGTTGAACAGCAATTCCCCACAGAGATGGATCCACTCAGTTCAGTGCCTGCTTCTCATGACTCTAGACAGATGTTAAACATAAACCAGGTATTGACCAGTTAACTCATTTCCATCAACTCCAACTCTGCATGTAATGCTGTGCCTGAAGAAGCCTGAAGAGGACAGGATAGCACTGAACTGGTTGCACCCTACCTTTGCAGACAACAGCCCAAGCACAAGAGGTTCACTTTTCAGGGCTCTGCTAGCCTCATCCTAAGCCTTCCTTGGCTTCTCTGCACAAGGAGTTGCACAGGAAGCCCGAGGCAGCTACACACTCAGGAATACCAGCTCCACATCTCCTTCCAGTAGCAGAGAGAATCCTGTCTCCATGATGCAGCAGGTTCCAAGGAAATGAGAATGGGAACCTGAACAGATAATTAAGTACAATTCAAAACATTAATGACTTATCAAAAAACTATTTGCTTGACACACAGAGTTGGTTGAGTGTGCCACAGAATACAAAATATTAGCAGGATATTATTAGCAGAAACCTCCTCAAGACTTTTTCCACACAAAAATAATTAAAAAAAAACCCAACCCTAACACAGAATTTATTGGTATTCAGGCTACAGAACAAAACAAACACTGAATGCATCTCTAATAATTTTTACTTTCTCCATCAGAAACTGCTATTTCTATTTGTAGCAGAACAGGTATCACAGAAAGGACCAGTGACACATAGAAATTTCCAGTGCACAAGATCTCTGCACTGAACTTTCACATTCCATTCTCCCCTCACAGGCTTCAAATAATAATAGTAACAGTAATAATAACTCAATCTTTTAAAAAAGATTGTTTAAAAAATAATGCTTATGTCTCTAGCCTTAAAACAGCTGCTGTCAGAATAAGTTCAAGTATGTCAGAGGAGATACTACGAGCACATGAGACGATGCGTGTGTGTATGTATACGTATATGTATATTTGTGTATATAACCAGGTGCTCTTGCATCTGATGGTGTCCAGATACTTAATACTTGTTTTCACAGTATCTGTGAGTCAGATATTGTTCTATATGGTTTTTACAGGAACAAACTTAAATACAGCAAAGCAGGGAAGTCACCTTCAAGGGGATAACGGTGCAGAGCTGTGAATTTTGTGATTCCCACAGCCCTTCTATTAAAAGCAACATTTTAGTAATGGCAAGACAGACAGGAAAGTTCCTCTAGAGATGATTTTGTAGTGTTGTGGTTTTTAACCTCTGCAGTCCTCTTGTGAGAAACTGCAATTTGGGGTTAGGTTTTATAGAAGCCATCAGCCACAGCACGCATGGAAACAGACTAATGGTGTTTCTTATCCATAGATAGTCTGAGTCTGGGGGTAATTCATTACTTCAGTTGTAACTCCTCTGCTTGGGGAAGGCTAGTGGAAAAGGTGTTACCGACCTCCCAGCAAACGGCTCTCTTTGTTATAACTGAGTTTCAGAAAATAGGCTTGTGAGTACCCCCTGCCCAGATATAGGGAAGTTTTTCTGCAGGGGACACCAGATTGAAACCGTTTTGGAAACCCCCTCCAGGGAAGAGCATTTGCTCCTTTCTGACCACAAGTTACCTTCCTGCTATTGATCCTGCTGCCACATGCTGCTCAATTGCTCTAGCTGCCCCCTTTATTTACTGCTTGTCAGCTTTCCTGATTCCAAGTGTAAGTCCCAGGATTTATATTATTCATCTTACCAGCACGGTATGAAAAGATTTTGTCTTAGGCTGCAGACATTACAGTAGCTTTCAAATTCACTAGTCCCTTTAAGAGAGATCACTTGTCTCGGGCAAGTGACAGGCAAACTAAGTACTTGCCCAAGGAGCCAAATTTTGGAAGAAAGGGATGGCTCGCACAAGCTGCTGCGTATTGAGCACTTACTGCCAGTGGTTCTGTCTATTTAAATTAATCACCACTGAGCATAGAGGAGTAGCCAAGGAACCCAGCTCTTGAGCTTTGGTTAAAACACTTGGAGCTCATCGCCCACAAGGAAGTGGGAAGCCTGAGTGGGCCCTGAAGTGCAGCAGATATGGCCACAAGCCACTGAAGGAAGAAAATGCTGACAGGCAGGCAGCCACAGGCAGCCCAGGTGAAGGTTGTAGTGAGACAGGTATGGGCCAAGTATGAAATGGAGAGGAATCAAGCCTCTAACGTGCAGGACAGGCCCCATTTGCCTGACACATTTGCACAGCAAAGGGTGGGCTCAAGCTCATGGCTGACTCTGCAAAGCCGCAGCTGGGTGCCCAGGTGGGATGTTCCTTCTGCTCTGAGCACAGGGGCTTCTTGATCTGCCTGGTTTCTGACCTGAAGTACATCTGCTAACCCACCTCATTCTCAGCCCCACGTGCTGACCTGAGGAGGTTTGATGAGAAGGACTGATTTAAAAAATAGATGACCTGTGTGGCTGATTTATTTCTGCTAAAATAGACTACCAGATCCTCTGAAGCGGTCTCAATTACCTTTATGTAAAAGCTGTTACTCTTCTCCTACAAGTAGTAGTCATGTTTCAGTGGCCTGATTTGTGCAGATTTGGCCTGCCTTGTCCACTTAAAAGATCATTAATCACCACTCCAGTTTATAAATCAAGGAGGCCAAGTTGCTGAGAGCAATTGAGAGGCTGAGGCTCCACAGAAGTACTTAGCCAATTCCCAGACCCAGGCTTAGCATTTCTTTCTCCCCGCCTCTAGTAGTCAGACAATTCATCATCCTTCTCCCATTGAGGCAGAATGAGCTTGACAGTGGAATGCCTGAAAGCTAATCAATATGATCAAGATGAAGGGGAGAACACATCACAATATTATTTTTTTTTGCTTCTAAATAAAACACTTTAAGATTTAGTAGTTTGAATTTATATAAGACAAAAGCAAAAGACAACAAAGTGCAAACCAAAAACACGATGCAGCAACAGAGGGAGAAAAGATTCTACAGACACCCTTTTGCAGTAGTTATCTGTGAAGAAAAAGAAAAGTGTCAGGCAACGAAGAGGACTGTTATGATTGTGGATTATCAGTTTTGTGTACTACAGTCACACAAGATCGCTTTTCTTTTACAGCAGTGTTGAGTGCAATTGGCAGGCCAGAAGTCAGAAGGAGGTCTGCTCCCACTAAATAAACATCAGCCTGTCCTGTGCTTACATGAGGACTAATGAGATTATGATAGAAAATGGATCCACCCTGTAATAAGGCAGAGCAAGGGAACTTGAATGGGAGGTTTATTTTCCTACTCTGTGATAAGTTGCTTTTACATATTTTGAGCACAGCCCTTTTTTAGAGAGAGAAAGGAAACATAAATTGTTCATTGTACAGAAGAAAGTGTGAGCGACAACTGTAAGTGGAATGGACAGTTTCCATTACCCCCTTACACTTGCTGAAGAATAATTTGCAAAGGCTGGGTAAATTGTGTTTTAAGAAGTGTAATGACGTGTAATAATTTCCTGTCAGCATGTCAGTTACAAGCAGAGTGAGTTTGATAATTTTGGGATAGGAGATGGAAAGAATTGAGGATGAGGGGGAGGGAAGATAGAAGAAATTGGAAGGTCTTTTAGGTTCACTAGCTTCAGAAACTAATGAAAGCATAATTGTAAAAAAAAAAAACAAACAGGTGGAGTGCTAGATAAAAGCAAGAGCTGTGCAGCAACCCACCTAGATACTAATTCCCATTTGATTTCCTATTAATCTTGCATAAAGATTCCAGGTCACAGGTCCAGCTACAGGGAGTATTAAGCAATTTAGTAGGATGGGAAATGGCTCAGAAATCAGAAAATGGATAATCAGGAAAATTTCCTTTTCTTGTCCTGTGAAAGGCACTTGTATCATAATGCAGACAAAACATCTCTACTCTCATGTTTTTCTGAGCAGGGGGAAAAAAAGACCCAGATAAATCTGGAAAGAAAAAAGAGTTTCAATGTATTTGACTGCCTACGTTTGTCTTTGCGAGTGCACAGGGTGGTAGAGATCAGTAAATGCCATGGCTTATAGATCAACCTAAGATGAATGAGCCAGTTATTTTTACACACTGTTTCACTCCTCCTTTTTAAAGAAAATCTTGTCTGAGATTTATTATTTATTAATTTTGTTATTTTATCATGCTGGCAAATCTGTCAGGAGGATAATATATACTTCAGTCATCATTGAATAAGAATTCCACTCTTCATTATACATATATGCACCTAGAGTTTGTCTACGGACCTCATGGGGTTTACTAGTCATTCACATTGTTACAAAAGAGAATTTGACCCTCAATGTAAATTTTACATTATCCAGCCCACCTACTTGATAGGCTGGGATTTTCCCTCCTCAACACACAATTTCCAGACCAATTTCTTAGTCTTAAGCAGGATTGTTTCTGCTTATTTTTTTTTTAATTTTGTGGAGAAAGGGTTGTGAGTTTCTTAGAGAAAATACTTTAGCATGGAATATGACAAGTCACACTATGTTCCTAACAGTCTATTTCACTTTTTTTTTACTGTCTTGTTTGGTGGTCTTGAACAGCTTCTACTGCTCACTGAAATCTGAGCTTTTAGAGGATATAGTACTTTCAGCTTTAAATATGCCTTAGAAAGAAGTCCTCTGTACCTGTCCTGGTTTGAGCCAGGATGAAGCTAATTTTCCTTTTACTGATTTTTTTTCTTCAGTAAGCTCTCTTTTAACCAGTTGAAACAGAGCATTTACTTATGGATATGCAGCAAGGCAGGCAAGTCCTTTTTGCCTTTGTAAAACAGATTTTAAAATGCTCTGCCTCTGGTGTTTTTTGTTGTGTTTGGTTATTTTTTTTCTCAATGGTTTCAATAGTATCAATAGTAGTTTCAATGAGGACCAGCTTTTATGTGAGGGCTGTTCTGGGAGGTTCTTCAGGAATCAGCATTTTGTGTCCAATCGTATAGAATTCTATCAATAACCACATGATTACTCAACCTACATTTGCTTTCAAGTGGCACAATGCCAAGCTATATGGACTGTTCTTACAAGTAAGACATGGAAGTTAAACCTCCAGAAGGAGTCATCATAATCTACTGAGGAAGAATTCTGAGAAGTATCCTGGGGTCTGGGTTGAGAAGCAACTGAACATGAGCTATGAGTAAAATGCAATGGTAAGCAGCACATAAATGAGTGTATGTGTGAGGTTTGCACACAGATGACACTTAAAGGAGCCAGGAGTCAACTTTACTTCTGTAAACATCTTCACCAAAGTGGTACTGAATCACTGCAAACAGTTTTCATGTCCCTCCTTCTGAAAGGATTCTGAAAAAATGGAGAGGGTACACAGAGTATCCATAGAAATGATCCACATGCTATAGAAATTGCCAGGTAGTGCAATGTTAAAGGAAATCAAGATGTTTAGCTAATCAGAAGAAAGAAAAGGAAAAAAATGATCAAGGTAACTTAATTATAGTAGTATAAGTACCCTTCCAGAGAAAAAGTACTGTGCACTTAGGTGCTTTCTCAACTAGTAAAGAAAGCATAAAGAGAATAAATGGCCAGAAACTGAATAAGACAAATTCATATTAGTCCTAATGTACATTATTTTACGGCTACACTAACTACCAAGGTAAGTAGTGGATTCTTGACTACTCGATATATCCAAAGCATTGTCTGGAAGTCTGCCTGGAAGATATGCTTTTGTCAAACATAAATCATTGAGCTCAGAAAATAAATCTATATAATCTAATGGTGCTTTCTAGCCCTTAGGTCCCATGTATTTATAAAATACGGTATAAATTAAAATTTAGCTAATAACTTTGAGAGTTTCTTTGGGTTTTGTTAATTTATCGGCTGTTTTTAAATACTTAGTGGGTCTCACAGCCTGTCTCTGTTTTACCGAAGAGGCTAGAGCCAAATCAGAATTATTTCTCTTTACATTTAAGAATAATTTTATAGGCAGCTATAGCCATACAATCCACATATGCTCATACTGTACTGAGAAGCAGTTCAGTGAAAGAGTTGATAAAGTATGTTTCCTATTAAGCTGCACAAAAAAAAGTAAAAAATTTGAAGAAATAGTATGTGTTTTGTACTTAATGTCCTTCCAGAGATTATTTGTACAGAATTTGTTACGAAACAGGATAATAAAAGTTCCAAACATTATTTATAAGCTCTGATCTTCTTTACTTAGGACTCAGTGAAAAATAATTCTCCAAGAGTTTTTTGTTCTTTTACAAAGAGCAATCAATGGACCTTCCTTTGATCAATATGAAGATAAACAAACAAAACTATTTAAATGACTGAAGTCTCCACTGCTCTAATATATAAGAATGAATTAAAAGGTTTGGCAAACTGCACCTTCATGGCTCCACAGTTGCCTCCATTGCCAATTAGATCAATAACATACATTGCTAATTATTCTTAAAGGAATACTAAGTATAAATGTGTCCCATAAAAAGTCATTATTTCAATTTAAAAGATAGAAAGGAATCAAAATACAAACCAAAAACACAGATATAAGGAGAAACTAGCAAGTTACTGGTGTTTTCTGTCATTTCTCAATCTTCCTCCTTTGAATTTTGCTATTATTATTGTTGTGGCTCTCATTAAGTTTCTGTCTATAATTAGAATTTACCATGTGACAGGCACTGTTCAGATACAAAGGAAGGGGCAGGCTCTGTCTGGAAATGCATATTATTGATTATTGTGTTTCATATTGTTTTCATTTTTAAGAATATCTAAACAATTAAACTTTAAAATGTTTTCACTTAAATGTGGTGGAAGTAATCACTGTAGAAGACAGATCAAACATGGACTAGGCTTACAAATCTTTCCCATGAAGATCACTTTTGCCACACATGAAAGAAGAAGCATGCAGTCTTGACAGATAAGCTGATCCTTGCCTTTGTTATGGAGTGAACTGGGACACAGAGTGTGCACTGGTCTGTGAATTGCCCTAGACTGACAGGAAACCAAGCAGATGCTTGCAAGGACCGTTATTGCTACTTTCACCCTCTCAGTGGCTTGAGGCATGACCATAGTCCAAGCAATGGTCCTTCCCACCACAGTGGTTTTGACTAAGAGAGGTTAAACCCACTGAAGGCACTGCTTTGTCCCATAGACGTGGGGTGACTGGCAGTGGAGTTGGAATTGTAGACTTCTAAGCCATCTGCTTTAAGAGTTTATACCTTCCCTCCAGCACCAGCATAATGCCTTCTGTGGCCACACTGATCTGAAAATTGCCCTTTTTTTGTTTTGTTTTTTACACGTGTAATCTCAACTTGGACAAACAGTTTGGGGTAGATGTCTACCAGAAATGCAGTGTGTTTGAAGTCTGCTGTGTCTCCCTGAAGATACTTTTGTATGCCTCAATGTCATGTGGACCCTCATTCAGCACGAATTTTCTGGCTGTGAAAAACAATTGACAGCATTCACATTCCCCTCACATCAATCCTATAACTTTTGTAAGGATGACTGTGTTACAGTCCAGGAGAATGGTGGATATCATGACTAGCTGTCCTACTGATTTTGTGGCACCCATTCTGTCTACATTATGGAGTCTGCTGAAGGGAACAGATTGATGTCTTCTTTCTTCAGGATACACTGGCCTCCAAAAAGTCAGGATTCCAGATCATGTCACAGAGAACACCAAATGTTATTAATGACCACATAGCCATTTCAAACACTCGAGGATCACAGCTGCTCTGCAACAAGGCCCAAAACTCCTGCACGGTCAAGGTGAAAGTTTAATTCATGTGACCAAATGAACCACACTGGGTGAACCTCAGAGACACACTGGACCTTGGATAGGAGAGTCAGTGAAGTCTACTGCACTGTGACCAGTTGGTGCAAGGGTGATGACTGCCCCTGGGTCATCCAGTTAATAGCACCCAGGAGTATATGACAAAGGACAGACATTTTATGCCATCTGCACAGATATGAGGGGCAGCTTCAACACAAGCCTTGGTATACCAGTTTTGGGCTGGTGTAAGAGTAAATTGAGCTGTCTTACCTAATGCCCACAGGCAGGCCCCAGCACTCACAGAGTAGAAGGCCCATACCCACACAAGACATGAAACCCCTTTTTCTCCCTTTCTAAGTGTTCCCTTTTCCTGAGATCTGAACAAGCTCATCATTCCCTCCTTGGCTCCCAAAACAGTATCTTAACCTAGCCTCCCCTTTGCCTTTCTTCCTCTCCAGTATCTGTGAGTTTCCCACAGGACCAGGAGGTTTATTTGCAGAGGGTAAAGTTCAAAGGTCAGGCAGAA
Source organism: Hemiprocne comata (assembly GCA_020745705.1). Classification (NCBI taxonomy): domain Eukaryota; kingdom Metazoa; phylum Chordata; class Aves; order Apodiformes; family Apodidae; genus Hemiprocne; species Hemiprocne comata. The sequence goes on along the minus strand of CM036587.1, from coordinate 96,229,421 downwards.
GAGGGCAAAAGAAGGTACTTCTAAAGCTTCACAGAAAAATTCCCAGTATATATGCATGACACCTTGTAGTTCTCTCCTCCTACTGCCCTCCCCCCTTCAAACTGGACTCCTTGGTACACCCCACATTCTTCTGCCATGCCTTTGAGCAGCCTGCTCACCTAGATAAATCTTCAGTTATACAAAAGCCAATTGTCATGAAATAAAATGCAGGCCATTTTGGCCATATCAGTCAGTGAAGGTCATGTTTCCATGTGCAGTGCTTTGCCCTTCAGTACATTTTACTGAAAAACTCTTTTCACTAAGCTGTAAGAAAGTATTACAACTAGAACCAAGCACTTTTCCCTAGAAGTGCCTGTGGTAGCAGGGAGTGCTTCACACAGAACCCTCTGCATCCTTTCTCAGCTTCCCAAAGGAACTGCACCCCAACACTGAATTATGCAGCTGTGGGCAAATGCCTAGGCTTTAGTTAGACTCACTGCTGGAGATGTCTATTTAGAAAGTCAGACCTTTGAAAATGGCTTTATCCTCCTGTGCTGTGCAGTTGATATGTGTTACACTGTTACCTGGGAACTTCCAATTGAGTGCCAGCCGAGTGTGGTAGTGAGGTTACTCTGACCATTGCAGGATGCCTCTGTTTACCTGAAGCTTGGTCCACCCCTCAGGTGACTGAAAATGCAAAAACTGTTGGCTTAATTTGATAGTGTCCAAGGTCAGTTCTGCCTAAGCTGCCCACAGCTGCAGTACTTCTGTTTTAAAGATCATGTGTAAAGCTAGATTTTTACTCTGAATTTAAGAGACTATGCAAAAATCACAATGAAGTCCTGAGCTGCAGGCACTTTGGCCATGTAACAAGCATAGAAATGGTTTCTAAATGCAGTGAAAATTATGAAAGCTCTATTATTCAGGATGACACTGATTATCTGCCCCCATACCTCACTGACAAATTCAGCCACTGCTTTCAGATGAGATATCATACTTTGTCCACAGAGGTAGCCCTAGAGGTAGGGATTAATTATTAAATACTAGTTGATGATAATTACATGATAACTTTGTTGACCAAAATAAGAAAGGAATGTGTTATACATTCTAAATCTGCTCTATAAAATCAATCCTCTGACAAAAGAGAAAGCCGATTCTGAAACAAAAAAATTAGTTCTTAAATAAACCATCTTTAGAAACCCCTCTGCAAAAACACTAGCATCATGCTTTAAAAATATAAAATACGACCACACATTTTAATCCAAACGTTTTCCTTGTCTGCATTAAATGAAATCTAGATAATAAAGCGGAACAGTAAATCAAATTCAGTACTGAGGTTCGCATTCAAACTGATTGTCCCTGCATAAACACATATTTAGATTTAGTTATGTAAATTCTTGTGTTACTCAGTACTCAGCTTTTAGAAAGGGTGTCTGACTTCAGAGTCCTCAAAGGGAGTGGTCTTAAATGAAGCTCCCAAAAATCAGATAACTGAAAAAGTTTCTTCCATAATATTACATTATTTCTTATACTTGCAGTCAGTAATGAATTTTAATGCTATTGATTATTTTTCTGTAGTTTTAGAAGATGAATTACTACTACTATTTATTTTCTGATTCTTTTTTTATATCATTGCATTAACAGAGCTTCCAACTCCAAGGAGGAATGAAGTGAGAATTTAGAAGAAAAACAACAGGTTCAATAGCACATATTAGCTCTCTCAGAATGTTTTCATTTATATTTGTGGGCCCCTACTTGAACTGAACAATATTATACATATGCGTAGAACTAGGATGTGTGGGAAGAAAAAAACCCATACAAACATAGAGGAGTGTTTGTGACAGATGTATGAGATCTGAGTTTTAACATGCATGTCAGAAATCAGACGTATAACAGGGAAATAAGGTGCCTCAAAATCCCAGCAAAATGCTTCCCTAGCATTTTAACAAAGCTTTAATCTTCTTGTCATCCTACAGGATAAAAACTCCCAAGAATGAGTTTAGAGACTGAAATTGGGATCATAGGATGGTTTTACATCTTTATGAAAGTAGATGCAAGTGGCAATTTGAGGTATGGCTAAATACTCTACTCTGGTGTTTTCCCAAGTCTGGGGATGTGTCTGTGTCTGCACTGACAAAATGGCTCTGTCCCTGTTCCACGACAGGATCCCAATCATCTGTGCAGCATAACCCTTACTCTGTACCCAGACTGGAGCTGGGCACGAGACAACTATTTTCTTCTGAGAGGAAACTCAGTGGGGTTGAGAGGACAATTTCCTATGGTATCTGCTTCTTACAGATAGACTTATGGTGCACAGTATCAGCCATGACACTTATTGAATCAATACAAACTAGTATCGCTTTGGGAAAAGGGCCTGATTCTGGTGAAAAATCAAGGACTCATGCACATAACATAACATGGTACTGTATTCATAATTTTTTTGCTGCCAAGGCCTCAGAATTATAGAGTGGTGGCATTTGTGCCTGTTACAACTACAGAAGCCACGGTGAGGGATGAAAGCATCATCCAATAATGCAAATAAAATCAGCCATATTCCTTCCCCTGTAGTTGTACAATCCACAAAGACTAGAGGCCCTCATAACCTGTGAGATGTTTTCTTTGCAGATCACATATATAACCACTGCAAAGGCTTTGGAGACTTCTATGTGATAAGAACTGTAGCAGGCTCTTACCACAAACTGTTTGCTCGCCTACTGGTGGATTTTCACGCTTAGGTGGCTGGTGGTAACAGCAGAGGGCCTCAAATATTACTCTCTTATGGACAAGTACTGCTACCACTACTGGTCATCTCAGAATACAAAATAGCCACACTAGCACATAGTCATCTCTGTACACCTCTGAACATGGAGATCGTTGGTCAAAGTCCTGGCCCTGACTGCATCCCTGGCTAATACCACAGACCTTCAATATCGTCTCACTCCTTTGGCAACAGTTTCCTCTTATATTCTGGAGCACCAGCTCCCCCAGGATGGTTACATCTATGCACGCAGTGGAAACTTGCATAGTACTGCTGCTGTGCCTGTTCAAGCATAAGCCGCAGAGGTGGGGACAACAGACAAGGAAAGCAGTTGGTATCATAGAGTGTTAGGGGTTGGAAGGGACCTCAAAAGATCATCTAGTACAACCCCCCTGCCAGAGCAGGATCACCTAGAGTAGGACTCTTTCAGGCAGTTTCCTGTTTGAAACAAAACATATTGTATGCCTCTCCAGATGTGGCCTCACAAGGGCAGAGTAGAGGGGGAGGAGTACCTTTCTCGACCATACCCCTTCTAATACATCCCAGGATGCCACTGGCCTTCTTGGCCACAAGGGCACATTGTTGGCTCATGGTCATCCTTCTGTCCACCAGGACTCCCAGGTCCCTTTCCCCTACACTGCTCTCCAACAAGTCAGTCCCCAACCTATACTGGTACAGGGGGTTTTTCTTTCCCAGATGTAAGACTCTACACTTGCGCTTGTTGTATTTCATGAAGTTTCTCCCCATCCAACTCTCCAGCCTGTCTAGGTCTCGCTGACGTCTGGTGTGTCAGCCACTCCTCCCAGTTTTGTGTCATCAGCAAACTTGCTGACTCTGCACTCTGTTCCCTCATCCAGGTCTTTTATGAATACATTGAATAGTGCTGGTCCCAGTACCAATCCCTGAGGGACTCCACTAGATACAGGCCTCCAACTAGACTCTGTCTCATTGACCACGACTCTCTGACTTCTTTCCGTCAACCAGTTCACAATCCACCTCACTACCCAATCATCCAGACCACACTTCCTCAGTTTAGGTGTGAGGATGCTGTGGGAGATGGTGTCAAATGCTTTACTGAAATAAAGATAAACCACATCCAGTGCACTACCATCACTTATCCACCTGGTTATGTCCTTATAAAAGGCTATCAGGTTGGTTAAACGTGACTTCCCCTTGGTAAAACCACGTTGACTGCTCCTAATGACCCTCTTATCCTTGATACACCTAGAGACAGTGCCTCAGAAGACAGCATGTTGTCTCACACAAGGCTGCCAACATGTTTCACCCACAGTTTCCTGATTTGAAACCTCTCCATATGGTCATATGCTATGTATGAAGCAGGGCACACTAGGTAGATTTGTGGGTGAGAAAATGCAAGAGCACAGGGGATAGATTATGAGACAGGCGAGGAGGAAAACTGGTACCCCTTGAGGACATGAACAGTCTACTTCTAGCCAATGCCTGCCTTGAACAACAATGATGTGAAGATCATCCCAATCCAGCTGGCCTAGAAATCAGGTTATCCCTTGACATGGGTCACATGAGTATATGGACATACTTTTGTCTTAATTTTGAATCGATAGCCCCGAGAGCCTCAGTACCTCTTTCACTACCTGTTCTTTAAAAGGACATGAAAAAAAAAAAAAAATCACATTCCTTAACACGAGAGACACTGGAAGAAGGTTGAGGGGGATGCAGAATAAGAACTGTCTATTTTTATTTTGGAAATGGGCCATCCATCCATTTCTCCAGGAAAGTAATGCTTACTACAAGTGTAATCACTGTAACTGAATCATTATGTTGTCTGGGTTTTTCTTTTCTCTCTTACTGCCTTGTTCAATACTCTGCCCTTGACAGTATATCTTTCCAAAGTCTGTTTCACTGAATAGCCTTTAGACAGTTCTGGTACTTCTTTAAAGACCAGATTGAAAACCAACTCAGATAACAGATGGAAATCATATATAATGGGAACAGAATTAGTGAAAGTTTTCTAATAAAAATGGTATTTAGAAGAGAAACGATTAGTAAGTATTGGTTAAAATCTCCTGTAATGATGAATAATTCAATATATAACTGGCCAGAGTATCACTAGCCTGTATCACTATACATTTGGTTTAACTGAGAAAATCACTCTGTAAATAGAAAGAGCATGGAAGTACTACAAGGCCCCTGTAACAAAGGGAAATTCTTTATTTAAATGATGGAATTAACATCAGCCTGAGGTTTTCCTGTGACTCTCTGATGTAAAGCCGCAATTTGCATACCCATGAGTATGTATGATACAGATTATCGCATATAAATAAAGACCTGCATACCTCTCTGAATTTTTCCTGTATGGATCTATGAGTAAGTAATAATGTACTGCCTATTTTGGATTCCTCTCTGTGTAAAGAAGCATTAAATGCTTAGCATGCAAAAGTAATTTAAATTAGTGGTATGTAATAAATGGGTGGGAGGCAGTCTCTGCACCGTGGTCCTGGAGCACAGCTGTGAGGGGGCAGGAGTAGCCCAGTCTAAACTAGGAGTGTTTGGCCCCAGAGATTTCCCTTCCCCAATTTCCCCTATTCCTGTAACTGCCCCATCAGTACATTGTGGGGTGAGGCAGAGAACAGCCGTGGCTGTCACTTTGCCTGCCTCCCTGAAACCTGAAGCAACAGCAAGCAGGAACTCAGTGAAAACTCATCTGAATGCACAGCAGCACGGGAAACATTGAGAAAAGCCTGTGAACTAATCAACAAGCAGCAACTGGCAATTAATGTCACTGTCGTCTGTGCCCTGCCTTAGGTGAGGAGAGAAGAGAACCTGGGTAACTAGCTCCATCTTTGGCTGGGGACCCTTCAAACACAGAAGCTAGGTGCCATCTTGCTCCTTTGACATTATCTGACACATACAAAGGACAAAAAACTTCCTCAAAGTAAAGACTATGTAATCCTTGACCATGCCCTAGCAACATGCTTTGATCTTTTGGCTCGAGTGGCAACATTACACTACTGAGGAATCAATACTAAGCTGGAAGATAGAGATCTCCCAACATGTGAGAGACTGTATTGATCCTTACTCCACTCTCACCTAGGCTTTGAACTTGCAGCAACCCTCCTAGTAACTCTCCCAGCTATCCATGTTCGCCTTTGGTTATGTGGTACCTCACCCTGCTCATCTAATCCTGCACTGATAGTGGGAGTCATTATACAAATGAGATGATATAGCACAGATGACAACATAATCTATCATTTCTTCCTGTAACGGTGACGTTGTGTGATATTCATTCAGGCAGCTCTGGAAAGAGAACATTGACATCTAAAGTGGCAGCACCACACTCACTATGCCCATCTTGGAAAAGAAACACCAGTAGTGTGATAATTGCAAAAAATTATGCTGCATCTTGGTGTCACTTTTTATAAACTGGACTGATGTTTCTCATCCTTTGGTCTATGAACTGCCACCAGTCTAAATGAAACTGCCCACAAAACACCTGCCAAGAAGACAAATAATAATAGTCCCTAGATTTATGCACATTTGTTTTTAAGGAAAAAACAGAAGCAGCATGAGACAAGGCAGGTTTTTTTTCCAAACCCAAACAGATTGAGTTGCTGCATTAAAAATTATTGTGAGACACTAAGCTAAAAGAAAGCTAGACCATGCTTGACATCATCAGTTTACTCTAAAGCATCTGTTGCTTTTGCAATAATCAATAAAATTTCATACTTTCTTATTCTGAGTTCCTAATTTAAATTTTCTTTGCTAATAAATAACCAGTCATCCCTTTTCATTCTATAGCACAGACTGTAAGATTTTACTACTATAAAGTACTTCAAGACTGAAACTAGGAATTCTGATGGCTAGAATTCTGCTGCCTTCACATAAACACCTGAGGAATCCAGACCTTTTGTGTATCAGCTATCCATAAATAATGTTTTCCCCTTCCAGAACTTATTCCTAGACCTGAAAAAGATGATATGTTGAGCTGAGGCATATGAGAATATAATCTATTTCTTTTTTTCCCCCAGAAATGAGAATTCTATAAAAACTGCTGGATTTTCTATTGAAAAATGTCATATCTGGGAGTGCATTTGGATTCACATTATATTGTTCAGTTACATATTCAGCATTAGTACTTTGGCTAATGAAATACGAAGTTTTCAGAACAGAATTCAGAAACAGAGTAGGTTAAGACAAGTTATGATCTTGGGAACACAAAAAACTAATTTTATTTTTTCTAGATAAAAAGGTGTCCACTGAGGAGCAATTTCCTTGAAGAAGTTAACTACAGATATAACTTTTTTTTCATAAAAAATCAATAGTAATGACCCTTCCAGAGGTTAGTAAACACAGTAACAGCCACCAGGATCACATGACATTTATGCAAGAGCCTTAAGGGAACTCAGGTATTACATATTTGAACTATTGCTGGGGACAGACAGACTATCACTTAAATAAATTTGGAAGAATAAAAGATAAAAAATATATTTGTTTTTTAAGGATGTTGTAGACAGCTGGAAACAGCAAGCACTGGAAAATTGTTTAAAACTGCCATGAAACTTAATGATAAACTAGAGAAGAGCTGATGTAGCCAGGGTCCCTTACCATTGGCTTTGAAAGAAAGTAACCTGTTATGGATTAAAAGAGGACACTCAGGGATACACAAAGATAGAAATTAAAGAGTGTGAAAAGAAGTTTACCAGGGTGTGCCATGAGACTCCACTGGCATCTGTGCCCTTCAACACACTCAAAAAAATATGCTGAAAAAGGGAAAATATTGAGGCAACAAAGTTTAGTGAGGTAGAAATTTATTTATCACGGTCTAAACTAACACCTTCTAAAAACCATTGCAGAGGAACTCATGTAGTAGTGATTGATCACATAACAGAATGCCAGTGGAGATGCAATGACCAAAAATAAGGAAGGCATACACAAAAAATATCCTTAACTCCACAGTTTCAGACCCAGTATTATCTTAGGACTTGCAAAGAGAGCTTAGGATCTCTGGAAAAATGAATTCACTCTTTTGTAGTAGGCAAAAAAGCCAAAACACTATTAGGAAGTATTAAGAAAAAAAACAGTAAAACAATATAACCTCATTATGCTACCGTTATTTTTTTTTTTTTAGTTTATAACCTGAATACTCATGTGGCTCTAGTTGTCTTATTTTGGAAAATGACCCTACCATGAAATACTCCAAATAGTAAAAAGAAAAAAATCAATGCAGAAAGAAAAAGAATTATAAAGTGTATGGAATAAGAAAAGGAAGGATAAAATAGACCAGGATTGCAAAAGAATCTACTGAAAAAGAATGAAATGAGGATCTGTCAAATAATGTTCTGGACAATGTTCATTAGTAGTCCCAACAAAAGATCTAGGACTATAAAAACAATAATCATGTTTAAAGCCCAAAACAAACAGAATAATTTTTTTAATACAATGTACAACTAAATCCTGGAAGTTAATGGAAGATACATTTACTAAACCCGAATTTTATAACACATGATTCTCAGGATGTGACAACGGGATCATAAAAAAGTTTAGCAAGTGAATGGCAGAAGATCATAGGTTATGTCAAGGAGGGTATCACTGTTTTTCTTTTCCTTAATAAAATCTCCAGGTTTTTCCCACTGCCCAAGAGAGGCTAGACAGATCTTTGACTTGACCCAGACATTATGGGTCACCAACCATGACCAACAGCTTATACTCAGTTTAGAAGCTGGATGAATACTCTTGGCTTGAACATACTGCTGGAGTCCATGCTGTACTGCTTAAAATGCTGCTGTTACCCATACAAGCCACCTTGGAGTTTGCCAAAGTACATCACAAAGGGTTTGCTGCTATGTCTTTGATTGCAATAGAGAAACTACTGTGGGCAAAAAGTTGTTATGTGTTAGGGGATTTAATGTCCTTTGCACAATGCTATGAAAGTTTTTGTCCCCTTCCTATGTGCTGTTTCCCCAAACCAGCAGCTTGAATTAGAGAGCTCTGTGCATCTCACATCAGCATACAGTAAAACCTTTACTGAAACAAAATACTGAGAAGGGTTCATCATAGAATCATAGAATGACAAGGTGAAAGGGACCACCAGGATAATGTGGTCCAACCTTTTTAGTTAATACTATAGTTTATTTATATGAGATGGCTCAGCACCCTGTCAAGCAGAGACTTAAAAATGTCCAGTGTGGGGGAATCTACCTTTTCCCTTGGGAGACTATTCCAATGTTTGATTGTCCTCATGGTGAAAAATTTACCTCGTGTCCAATCGGAATCTCCCCAGGAGCAACTTTACCCATTGCCCCTTGTATTCTCCATGTGACTCCTTGTAAATAGGGACTTACCACCTTCTTGGTAGCCACCCTTTAGGAACTGAAACATTGTAATAAGGTCTCCCTGAAGCCTTCTTTTCTTAAGGCTGAAAAAACCCAGTTTTCTCAGCTTCTCATCATATGTAAGGTCCTCCAGTCCTCTGATCATCCTTGTGGCCCTTCTCTGGACCCTCTCCAGCGTCTCTGCATCCTTTTTGTAGAGCAGGAGTTCATGGCTTGTGCTCTGGAGAGAGGCAGAGGCTATGAACTGCACACTATGAACAACATTGGGAACTGTGAATATATATTTTAAGAAAATATCTCAATTCTGCACTAAAGAAAACATTAAATGGCATCCACCAGAAGAATGGCATTGTTTCCCCTCCTTTCCACCAAAATCTTAAAAGAACATTCTGACAAATAATATATGCATCTAAATGATATTAAGACTGGAGTGTACACAACTGTTTTCATACATATTGGTAATAATTAATTCAGTTGTTTAATTACTGACACAGTTTTCTTCAGAAGTATGAATAATTTCTGAAGTTTTCACAAAAATATCTATGGTATTGTCTGTTTCCTTTTCGCTGTGTATCTGGGCAACAGCTACACCCAAAGACCTTCCAAGATGACAACAAAAATACTTCAAGGATTAATATTTATATTTTTACCTATTTATAGAAGGTAGGGACTCATAGAAATTTTCATTATCCTTTTTTATTTCCACAAATACTTTTGCACACAGTGTTATATGCTTGCAAAATAATAAAACTGAAGGTCCCTGCTTCAGTTTTCATCTGAATACCAATGTCCATTTTGAAATATTAGAAAAAGTTACAAACACATTCAAACAGGAGTAAGCAAGGAAAGCATCGCAGGTTTGCAGGGAGTTAAGGCATCATGTTCCTTTATATTAGCACAACTCAATTGCACAGCTTTGCAGTACCTCACCTGGGCTGCTGGGCTGTGACTGCAGCCATGGAGGCTGCAGACACAGGAAGGAGTCCTGCAATGAGCAACAGATGAAAAACAGAAGTAAAATGCTTAGTTGCAAGGCTTCGTTCTCAACAAAGTGGCTGGGAGGTCAGCCAAAGAAATGAAGGGAAAGAAACAAGCATCAAACCGGAGGAGATTTGTATTTGGTAAAGATGAAATGTGTCAATACAAGGGTTTGGAGGTGACTGTGCAGGAGCAGAAGTGTAAGTGAAATAGCTTATTTTGATGTGACAGCATTTTTGGTAAATTTAAGGCAATAAGGTAAGTGTTGAGAGAGGGTTTCTAATAAGCAATTTAAGAAGTCCCAAGTGCCTGAACAAAAGCTGTGTAACGAAGGGCATCAAGAGGATTCAAAGATGTTGAACAGGAAGGAAAACAAGCAGCACTATATATAGGAAGAAGTAATGAGAAGGGAGAAGTAGAGGGAACACCTGAACACAGCAGTTTTAGTTTAGTTTCCCAGGTTATGCAGTTTGTCACCCATAGGAGTGAATGCAGACCAGAGCAGATAGAATAATTCCAGATTCACCAAGAGAAAATTAAGGAGAGAAAAAGAGTGACTGTAGTTTGAAGAAAGGCGGGATTAGGTACAGTATTTTTTTACTTTGAAACTTTTGGTATTTTTATTAAGAAAAAAAAACATTAGAAAATTGGAAATTAGCTTTACCAAGGCTTGATGCCGTTACTAAAAGTTTTCAGAACTAGGAAGCTGAGGAAAGTTAAGGATATGAAAGTTGGGTACTAGCTGAAAACATCTGTATGGTGAGTTGAAAGGCATAATAATGAAAAACTATCTAGAGGGTAGAGAGATATATAATTCCATGCTAGAGGAGAGAAATAGCCAGCGTACTAAATACCACAGCACATAATGTGATTCATAGGGCAAGTATTTTTAACAGGTTTGAGTTAGTAATTAAAACCTTGCAAAAGACTGCACCACTGCAAAAGAAACAAGATTATTTGAAGTCACCCTTGTTTCATGTTCTAATTTCATGTAAGGACCGGAAATGATGCAGTCGTGCAACATTCAATTTTTGTTTCTTTTTTTAACTATGAGATAAAAAATGAAGAGGTTTTTCTGTCTGAAGTTTGTGAAGCAGCTGTTTACAGTGCATTCTGAGGCTGAGAGAGGTTTCCTGGGATAAATCAAAGCTGGTCACATGCTATGTGGTATTTCTAGTGTGTCCTTGATAATCTAAGAGCACAGCAAGTAATCAGGAGTATCTTTCCAGCTCAGCAGAAGCTATTTCCCCTTACTTTCTCAGAAAAAGATACTCCACTTCAGCTGAAGTCTCTGCTGTAGCTGGAAAAAGTAAAAGCTTTCTATTTTCCCCTAGGGACTATGTGTCTTGTGTCCATCAGTAACCTAGCACATTATTATCTACAGACATTTTTATGGTTTATGGGAACCTGTTTTTCTCCTTCCCTTTAACTTGCAAAACACAGGATTATATATTACTGTTCACAGATTGAACATACATTACTTTCCACTGCTAAAATCCCTTTGAAAACATACAGTACTATCAACTAGCTGTGAGTGCAGCGATCAGTGCTGGAGGTACCAGATCTGCGAGGAGCTGAGAGGCATCTGAGGAAAAGCAGGTCTTTGCTGGTGGAGTGGTGCTGTGCTTCTGGTGCTTTCCTTGCTCAGGCAGCACTTGCTCAGCTCAGGTGGTGAGGCACCTCCTTGCCACCAGTGCACACCAGTGTCACAGAGGGGCTTCCAGCCCCACTGCAGGACATGGAAGAAACCATAGCTCCCACTTGCAGGTAGCTTCTCTCCTTAGTCCTTAACTTCTGCAACATCAGACTAGCATAATTTGAAGTCCTTCTCCTACCTCTACAGTCTTTCCTATTCCATTACACCCGGGATACCTGTGCCTTTATCTGCTCTGGTATCTCCGTTGGAACCAGAAAAGGCATCGAATGCCAGATTGCAAAAGTCCAGAATTAACTGGCTAAACATCATTAAGTATCCAATGTTCCTCCTGGAAATGGCTAACCACTAGGAAAACAGAGTAGCTGCAAAACGTTCCCAGAAACCTGCTCCTTCACCTTCGTTTTCCAACACTCAGGAGTGCTACCCCTCCAGTCATTGAATCTCTTCTCCTAACTTTTCCCATGTATTGAGAAAGCTGTGCATTAGAAGTTTCAGTTTATACACACCACCAGAAATATAGATATTGTGTAGCTCGATTAATCATTTCAGGAAGAAGCATTACATGGGATAGTACCTCCCAGTGTTTAATAAACACAGAAAAAATGAAACAAATTAAGTGTTCCCTTGAAAGCTACTTAATATAAAGAGTGCCATCTGCTGGCAAGATTGAAATGAGGCATTGTTCATAGGCACCGAGGTTCAATAAAGTTTTGTTATACCCTGTTAAGGGCAAGTTTCAACTCCAAGTTGTTTCACACTTTCAGTTTTATTTATTCATGGCGTTGCCTTTACAGAATAAAAGGGCAGTCAAGCACAGTGATGTAGACAGCTCTTATGTGAACATGGCGGGGGGGGAAGCAACCTTTATTAATTCAGATTTTTATATTCACAGTGTGTCTTTGGCTTTTTTGGATTTCTCTATTTTGGTTTTTTAACATTAATGCATTTTTGAAACGATCATTTAGGAGAACCTCTACATTAAAAATATAAGACATTTTCTAAGATACTGTGGGTGATACTTTTAAAAGTACCTACTTTCCATTTCACCTTATGCCAAATGTATTTTTATGACTGAGAAGCAGCTTCAAAAATCCAACTTGCAGGTCTCAGGTTTAGAAGCATATTACTGATGAAATACTGTTGTATAGCTGCTTGGTCCCATGGGTTTTCTGCAAAAGCACGTGGATCAAGACTTTCTGAAGCCTTAAATTGTACTTACATAGCTTTAAAAATACGTCCTCCTCCACAACCAGGATAAAAAGAAAGCAGCCTGCAGTTGGCAATGATGTGTTGCCAGTATCCTAGGTCCTGGACTGTGCCAATAATGAGATGAACGGTGAGAAGAACTGAGGGGATGAGGATGGAGGAAAGCAGGAGAAAGTGTGATACCTTGTGCAAAACATTCTTCTGTCTAAAACCAAACTTAAAATAACATTGCTCTTCGCTATCTCTACACCTACTTACTGAAGAAGTCTACTTTGCATTTGGGTGTTACCATTATTAGCAATACTTGCACTTCAGGGTACGATTCATTGCAGGTCAGTCAAAAGACTTCATTCATTGCAGGGAAAAGAGATTTTTAGTAAAACACTGGAGTTCAATTTCTGATTTCCAGTGAGTTCACAAGCAAAAGATACTGTATTGTCTTCCCCAAGGAAATTACCATTCAAATTGTGGCTCATTCACACTCCCTCCTCTCACTTCTTTAGAGGCCAGTACGTGACATAAAGTACCAGATCAGTTCCTGAATAGTTAAGCTCCTTCCATATCTCTTTTCTAGTGATAACAGCTATTCCATTTTGCTCTTCTTATAATGTAGTTTCACATCTGACTCTTTGTTTGACTTCCTCTGCTTTGTTGTGCAGTTCCCATGAATTATTGAGGCAGTACCCAGCTGAATCTCACTATCCAAATTATTTAAAACTACCCACTTTGCTATTATCCTCACAGTATTTACTTCTTCTTTACTGTCCATTGTCTTATTGGTCAGGTTAGCAAAAAATCTAAGAAAGCTACTTTGCCATGTACTTAAGCAGGCAGACAACTCAAAGTTTGCATTGGTGCTTTCATCACTGATGATACTTATTATCTTCCCAAACATTTGCCCTCTGGGTCTAGGAAACAGAAGAATTCCAACAAAGGTCTTTAAACATGGTCAAGCACAACCACCTTTGAGTTGGTCAAACAGGATTCTTATTCTTACCGTCAAGTGGTAGAATGATAATAAAATTATTCTTCTGCAGCCTCTTAAGAATGACTTTCACACTCATGCCAACCCCTCACAGCATTATGCTTGGACAGAATTAGCATCAGACTGTTTTCTAGATCCAGCCTCTTAATATTCCTTTTCAAAAAAGTAGTATTTCAGAGTAACCTGAGGTTCCTGTGAAACTCTGGGCTTCTTGCTTCCTTTTTGCTTTCTGCCTATCTGTTCTCTTTTCTTCTTCAGCCACTAGCCCCTGTGTTACCATTTACTCAATCTCTCCTTTATTGCTGCTCAATATTCTGTCTCTAACTCTTGCACCTCATCACTCCTTCCACAGAACTAACTTCTTCCACAGATTTCCTTCACATACTGGTATTTTCCTCTGCCTCGTCATCATTTTCATATACTTCTAGAGGTCTCCTTTTCATCTGGGGGTCTGCCAATCAACCCATCTGCAACTCCAGTTATATACACGCTCTTTCCTTTCATCTCATCTGTCATCCTCAAATGCATTTCTGTATTCTACACTCATTTCTAGCTGCATTTCAGACTCTTGCACCTTTTTTTTCCCGTGAACATTATGAGATGACCCTTCATGCATATGTAAATTCTGTCAGAAATTCACTGAAGGATAACATACACCTTTCAGTTTCAGAATCCAGTCATCTTCATAGTTTCTGCCATATTTTAGTGTTCTTCACTGGTGCCCAAGTTGCTACAGTTTTTCCTTCTTAACCTAGGTTTAAAATCAGACAAACCATCTGCATACCAGGGTACTCTGCAAAATCCTTCTTTTACTAAACTCTTACCATCCTTTAGTTGCTTTGATTCTGACACCTTTTTACCTACATTACCCACCACTTCATTTAGGGTTAACTATGATCAAAGGCCATGATCAAAGACTTCCTTTTTGTGCGGTTTAAACTAAGCCATATGGCTTTGCAACACAGCTTATCTAGTCTTGTTTGAACTGGTTGTGTACTTCCATGCACAGCAATCACTTCCAATCATAGTAAGAAACCCATGTGGATTTTCTGATGCACTTATGCCAAAGCTCACATTACAGTTACCCCAGGCAGAGAAACTGACTGGTGCTTTCGAAATCTGAATCAGTATTTCACAAGTCCCGTCTCACTCAACAGTAAATGCCTGGAGGGAGGTGGGCCTGCTTTGCTTGTGGTGTTGGTTTGGTGGGTTTTTTCTTTTTCAAGAGTAAAACATCAAAGCAGAGTTCAATCAAGAGCAAAAGTACAGGGTGATGCTGCTGATAATTTGAGAAAAATATGGTGACAGACTAAAACCTTCCTAATGCAGCTGCTGATATTCATAAACATGGGGGAGGGGGTGTCTTAATACAATGGCCCTCTCAGCCCAGCTGAATGAGCTACTGACTCTAGACCTCCTCTGACATAACCAATAATTTTCACAAAGTATAATTCATTAGTGTCTGGACATTACTGATTCCCCTTCACCTCTTTTTGTTCTTAAAATAAAAATGTGATCCAAAATCTAAATTTGAACTTAGCTCTCTGGAGGTACAGAGTGAAAAAAGTGTCTTGCTTTACTTTAAAATGCCAACAAGCACTTCTGTTCCAATATAAAAAACCTTTCAAGACAAAAAACCCCATATTCATTATGTTACCCAACACCTCAATACATTATAAGTTATAGAAAGGCCGTATCTGCAAAAAAACAAGAGTGAGAATTAGAACTGGAAATACATGCCTTGATGAACTTCGACTGGTTTTTACATTTGAAACTAAGACTCAGAATCAGAAATCATTGCTATGTTGATTGCAGACCCCATGATCTTTTCTTAGTTTTGGTTATACGATCTTAGTTGTTTTTTTTTATTTGAAGACCGAAGTGCAATATGTTATACTTCACTTCTCCTGGAGTTTACAACAATGTACATATTGTCTGGCTAATCTCTACAATTTCTATCATGAAAACACAGATTTCAGAAAATACTAATGTACTGATGCAGTTTCCAGAACCCTAATAGCATGATCACTAATATATTACACTGCTGCAGCTAAAACTTGGACTAAAGAAGCAAAGTAAAATGTTTATAAATGCCATATATTAGCCTGCCTGGTTTGTTATAAGGTAATAAACAGAAAAGCTTCCATCTAGTCATTCGTGGTTGTTAAATAAGATTCTTTGTGACTTGCAAAAAAACTAGAACACAATGAAGAATTATCAGTGCATTCTCCACGGAAGTCATCTACATGTGTTTATTTAATAAACAGAAGATGGCTTTATTATACACATTTGATTTCCATATGCAATCGTCTCCTTATCTGTCACTTGTATCTAAGCAGGGTGCTTTATACAAATCTGAAAATGAAAAATTCAGAGCAGGGCACAGGAAACTCATTTAATGTCGAGTGCAGTCAAAATCAAGATTTCTTTATTTGCAGTAACAACGCTGTTAAATCAGAAAATTACTCTCCTTTTCTGCATGTCCTTCTTCCTTTACAATTCAGTTGTTTGATCATAAATTGTCGAGTGCAATGACTTGTCTCCTCCACTTTCCACACTGGTCGAGACAGATTAAAAACTCCGGCATACCACCAACCAGTCTCAGCATACCATTAGCATATATATGAGATTTGAGACATTTTCTAATATTCTCCAGCAGAACTCATCTGTCAGCCAGGTGATGAATTATAAAAACTCTTAGCTTGTTTAGAAAAGAGGGGAAGAGTGAGAGAGAGAGAGAGACAGAAGGGGAAAACACGATCCCACCTTTCTTTTTTCATTTTACCCATCCACCCTTGCAGTTAGTCATGTAAATAAACACTAACCTCAATCAAAAGAGAGATAATGTGAAAGATTTTAATACAC
Organism: Hemiprocne comata; assembly: GCA_020745705.1. Taxonomy (NCBI): domain Eukaryota; kingdom Metazoa; phylum Chordata; class Aves; order Apodiformes; family Apodidae; genus Hemiprocne; species Hemiprocne comata. The sequence continues at coordinate 96,212,682 of CM036587.1, read as the reverse complement.
AAGCAGCAAAGCATAATTAAATACTAATGGAAGTGGACAGAATTATGGAGTGGTCACTGATCTACATAAATAATTTCTTAGCATTTTTTTTCCCCTCCTGATATTAAGAAAGACTCAGAAGGTGCATTACGACATCCACACAACTATCATGAGCTGGTAAACCAGCACAAGGACTGATTGGAAAATAATGGAATAATAACAATGCCAAATTCATGCAATTCACAGAGAGTTGGGGTTTTTTTTTGTAATTGTTAAGGAGTTCAACAAGTTTTCATGCACATTCTGAAAATTTCATAAATTCAACTATGGAAAGTATTGTTCCTGATTTGCATTTGATTAACCTGTTTGGGGGTCTTTTCCTGACTAGAAGGTGGAAAGTGAACAATCCTATCTTGTGACTTAAAAGAACAGACCTATGTGCACTACGAGTATGAAATAGTGAATACACAATGCCACAAATAATTACTATCTTTTCAAACACATCAGTAGGTAATAGGAGCTTATGAGCATATTTGAAAACTATCAATGAATGCTTTACATTAAAGAAGGGTTAATTCTTATCATAATAATTTACACAATCATCAACTCCCAATACCATGTGTAGTATCTGATACTAGCTAAAAAATATATTTTTATTTCCCACAGATTCTGAATTAGAGCTAGGAAAATATTAAAAATTATATACCTATATTTTTGCATAGAAAAAAATCCTCAGGAACAAAGCTTTTCATAAACTCTAGGAAAATGTGGCAAATTCTTACAGTTAAAAAAAGATTGAAAGGAGATTTTTTAATGTCATTTTATTTAATGATAACTTTTTTAATGTCTGTGTGACAAAAGGTTTGTTTCTATACTTTAGGAAGGAAAAAAAAACTGTATTCAAGTTCTGCTTTCAAAATGGTATTTTTGTTTAAAAATTAACCCGCTCAGAAAATACAAAGAAAAACATTTAGAAGAAACCAAAGCAACTGCAAGTTAAATAAAGCACTCATTTCTCATGTGCATTGTACTAAAAAAATCATAATATGATCATAGGATCTAACAGTGCAAGTATGACAAAGGCCGCTCAGAGGTCCACTTAATTAGAAGCTTTGTTAATAAATGTACACATGAAAAAATGCATATACTAACTTGCTCTTCACCTATAAGTGCCTTTGAATTTTTAGGCCACTATGCATCAAGCTTGTATCAACTATGGAATAAGGACATAATGTTTTTTTAGATTAGAATGTATATAGAAAAAGTGACAGATTTATTTCAGTAGAGAATTTGATAGAAGGTTGGGACGCAATAAAATTAACAATAGTATGGTATTTGTGTTAATACACACAAGATGTGTCTCAGAGGGTAAAGGTTTATTCAGTAGAGTGAAGACATCTGTATGTACATGCACTAAGAAATTAATGTATATAAATTATCTGAAGTATAAGGTAATATGTTTAAGGAATAGTTATTCAGAATTGATGTTGAGCACCAAGCAATCATTTTTTGTCTGCTAAGATAAGAAGCTTGTGAGAACACAAGCCAGCAGCTAGTGAACTATTTTCCCCATTGGAACACTTGTTCCAATTTTTAGTGATAACCAGAGTTCATACCAGTTTCCATTGTGCAGATGTACACAATACTGTTACTAATACTTGTGTTTAGAAAGATTAATCAATTTAAGGAGCAGATGTTTAACTAGTCCTTTCTCTACCTGATAGTCCCCATCTGGTTGCAATACATCAGCTTTTTTTCAGGCATTTCATTTTGGAAATGACCAAATAATTTTTAAAATTTAGATTCAGACCAGTACTTCCCCTGACAAGTACTTCCATTTACTACCAAAGAAAAGCAACAGAATGGTACTAGATACATTAATATTAATTATTTAGAGTTTAATAATGAATACTTTACAACTTAAAGGTATATTTACATAAACTAGGCCCCAATAACACCACAGTAAGAGGTATAGTGCACAAAATTACTGTATTGCCAGGTTTCACTGAAGTCATAGAAAAATAACTGTGACGTGGAGAGCAAGTTGTTCCCTTGCCTATTTACACTTAATATATTAAATGAAAATACTAGCACAAGAAGCATTACACTGAGGTACTTCCTCCTGATTTTCATTTCATTTTGGAGTTAAAACTAAGGCCTTTTAAGATTTTGAAAAAATCTTCTAAAACACTAAAGATGAGTGTTCTAGGACTAAAAAAGATAGCATTGGAAATCAAAACAGATGTTCTTGCAAAACTGCAAAGCCAGTGTTGTAGATTTAAATGATCCGGATAAGTTGCAAGCTGAAACTTTGAGAGATTTGTCAGCAAAACTTAGCAGTAAAAAGCTGGTTAATATTAAAAGCAGGATGCTTTTTCAACATAATCCTAAGTGGATTTGTTGTATCTCATTTTCTTAAACAGCTTCAGTGAAGAAGTGGAATGAGAAAAAGAAGCATGCCTTTACACCCTTCACAAAAAAAAAAAAAAAAAAAAAAAAAAAAAAAAAAAAAAAAGATGGGGGAAAAAAACAAGCCCAAACCTGTAGATCTGAATCAAGCCCTACAATGCTCAGATTTATACTCAGTTATAATTAGCAATAGAATATTGACTAGGGCAAAACCAAATAAGAATATGGAACTTAAATTGACTTAAATTAACTTTTTAAACTCAGGCCCATCTGCTGGTCAAAGCTGAAACAAAGGTCTCAGGAAGTTTGAGTCCAACTGTGAATCAGGAGTTACAGCTGAGGACTTTCTTCTCCTAAGTCATCACATAACAGTATATACAAAACAGAACTCCATTTTGCTTTCAATGTATATAATACATACTTAGTAGCTTATCCTTTAACAACCAAGTTTAATTCAGTCAAGAAAATGGTTACTTCTTCAATCATTTCTTCTAGTACTCCCAACCGTACCATGGAAGAAGTGTAGACTAAAGCAGAGACAGTTTTATTCTATGATATAGTATTAAGCAAGATTATTGGCTGAAGAAGTCTTTTATCAATGCAAAATTCTGGGAGGAAAAAATATCCCACAAGCTATATTATTGGCACATTGATAAATGACATGCCTACTTGACTGGGATCACTGCCAAGGGACAGATCCAGTTTCATGCAGGGTTTCAGTTCTCTCTAACAACACCAGCAGATAAACCAGCAAGCATTTTATTTTGTGGTGCTTGCAGATCTCTCCATATGTGGAACGGTAGGATAAATGTCCTTTGTTAGTCATGCCATTACTGATCATTCTGGCATAAGTCTTACCAAGTCAAAGTCATCTTGATATAGATTTTATACATGTTGTAATTGCTTTTAAAATGTTAAGTATTTACCCAAATCCTGTTTAAAATAATTTAAATAATCTCACCATACTGGAAATTAATTAGTCATAATCAATATATTTGTTAAATATGGTTAGGAACACTTCAAATGTGCCTATATCAATGTCAAGTCAACAATATCAGACACTTTCATTGCTACCACAATGTTTTTTCCCCATGTGTTTTTCCCCATGTTAACAATACCTCACAGACACAGCAGTGTTTTACCTGAGCTTCCCACTAAAGCCCTGTACCCAAGACCATGTTCTGAAACTAGCCAGCTTCAAGCAGTTCTCTGCCTAGGTATTTTTCTATTTAGGAAGATTATTGATCCAGCTCCTCTCTAAACTATGCTATTTCCCATCTGGAACAGCTTAGAGAAGGAACAATGCATATTTAAGACCAGTTGTCTTTATGAGACATTTATGATGTTGGTGGAAAACAGGAAGAGACTGCATTCACAGTCAAAATCTCTTTAAAGCTGCCCTTTCATAGTGAATTATCAAAAAAGCAACCAATTCAATAGAACTTGCTGAATCAAATTCTCCTTTCATTGAGAGCTCTTTTGCTGTTTGTTATTATCTCTTTCATTTCATCTCCTCTTTCCTCCTTTGGTTTTTTTTTTGTTTCCTCTGGCCACTTAATAAACAGTCCTTTACCCAACAAATGGATCCCCCAGCTTCCCCTCCCAGGTGAATACTGTAACCACTAGGCTGTAAAATTTCTCTCTCTCTCAAACTACTCTGCGCACAGCAGTGCAGTTTTAATAGGAAGGGAGAAAAGTGATTCCAGCTCAGCCCTTCAGCAGACAGCATTGTGGGAGATAGTGATTTGAAGTCTTTCAGGCAGTTGAACCTGGCTCAGACTTCTCAGTAATGCCAGCAAAATTGAATTTTGCCTTCTGAACACTGCCATGGGAGCAGGACGCTCTTGCCGTGGGCAAGAAAAGTGCAGGGAGGAGGAGTGGTGCTAGGGCTGAGAAGCAGCAGGCAGCTCGCAGCACCTCTCCTACCTGCACTGGTTAGAGCCACAGCAGCGCTGACTGGGTATGGATGCCCTCCGGAAGCAGTGGCTGCCCCACACGTACTTACCCTTTCTGTAGCAGCAGCAACCCAGTTACAGTCACATTGCTGCTCTAGACAGCTGCTTGTTTTGCCTTTTTCTAGAGATAGCCCCATCAGCAGTGAAGGCTTTTCCATTTGATCTTTGGATGACTTGAGCATGTTCAGAAACTACTTTGCTAAATATGCATTTACTAGCCAAGTTGCCAGTTATTAGATGCCTTTATGTCATCAGAAGAGCCCCATCTCCCCAGTCACTATCCAGTACAGTCTCCAAACATTTCCTGGATTCAGATTTGTAAAGGATTTAGATTTTGATGGAACATCTACTTTCTTGTTTCCAGATGCCGCTCTAAACTGCCTTGATCAAGCCTGGGACAATCCTGAAGGAGTAAAAGAAGCTTAGATGTCTGGGAGCCAACATGCAGCAGATGAGCCACGGTTTACCATGTCAGGTTTGGATCTACAGGCTTAAATTCATTCTAAGTCTCTCTTTAGGTGCATAAATCCATTCATGTATGGACAGCACAAAGGTTTATGTAAACCTCATCAATTACATTGCTCACATTAAACAGCAGACCAATAGGTATTTTAATGTACCGGTCTAATATGTACACTTACTTTACATAACAGGAACAGTCTGTCACAAGATGCTCACAGAATAAAGTACATTCTTATATAAGCTTTCTCTGATAAATCTTTCTGACTACACAGTCTGTTCACCAAACATGCACGTGCAACAAAGCATGACTTCGGTTATGATAATGGTGAAATGGAGGGCCAAGAATTGGAACCATATAATCTCCAAAACCATAACATAATCTACCCAAATTTACATGCAGATTAAATGTGCAGTGTGAAAGCTATTAAAAAAAAAAAAAAAAAAAAAAAAAGTCCTGCTCTTCCTCCCTGCTTAAATAAGACAAACACTTTCCAAAAGTATTTCCAAAAGTCAAATTTTGATAAAAAGCTGATGCATTTTGGAAATACCATTACACCCAAAAGACTGCATATCATCCTGGACTAAAAGATACAGGAATATTATTACTTCGAAACATCCTTGAAGGTGAGCAGATTTTATGCTATTCTTGCTTTTAGTGTCAGTCAGGCTTTTGCTATTTTGGCACTGCTTTCTGTTATAAAGAAAAATATATATATATATACACACAAACTACGGCAACAGTTAATTATCCGAATTTCTGTATATTTTTTTCCATCAGATGTGTATAATCAGAACTATGGAAATGCTTCAGATCTATTACGATCTAGAAAACAAAATAAAGTTTTCTTAGACAAAAAATAGGGTTCCTTACAATATGTTTAGTCTGATAAAGTTCTATTAACTATTTCAAGTATTTTTTTTAATATATACTGATAACTAGGCATGGAAAAGTAATCCCTTTTTTAAAAAAATGCTGTAATTTCTGGCTAGACCTTGAAGCAATCTCCAACCTTCCTTTCAGACATACAATATACTCATAATTCAAATGGAACAGAGCTTGGGGAGTCAAAAAGTTGCAGGAGAGTGGAAATATCAGGCTAAAGGCAGTAAATCAAGAGCTGACCCCAGGGAGGAAGGGGTAGACCAAGTGGGACTGGAAAATGGGGCTAAAATTTTTAGAGTTAGGCAGAGATATGCACAGTGGAGAGCACAGTAGCACAGGAGGAGAACACATAGGAGCATCGGGCAGAGAAGATAACCTCTGTATTCCTTTGTTCTACTAGAGTGTCTGGAAAATCAGGACCAATAAGTAGTGCATCATTTCTTTTCTTTAAACTCCTGTCCCTAATTTATTGGGGGCTTTGGAAATTCTAGGAAAAAACAATTTTTTCATTATAAACTGAATATTCGTGGATGCCCACTAAAGGCATGTTTTCAAAAAGCCTGCATTGCTCAACCCTTGTGGCATATGAGACATTCTACTTTCATCCAGAGGGGATTGTATCCTTAGCATTCACAAAAACATTTTACATTAGGCCAGTTCTCAATTTCAGTTGTTTAATTCTGCTATTTGATATCCTTATTTTCCTATGAAGAAAGATGACTTTAAAGGATCTCAACTACATATGTTTAAGTGAGGACTTTGGTCAGGATAGCCATGGAATTCTCACACTCAGTGTTTTCATGCCTACATAAGATCAAAAAAGCAATTTGTGGTTGAATATGGTTGATATTCTTGGAAAAGACCTAGTTCTGACTCAGGGAAATTGACATCTTTGGTATTTAGGTTAAAACTGCTTTAAGAAGCAGATCATATGAGTTCCACCTGAACTGAGACGAAAACTCAGTGAATCTCTGACAAATGTCTGCTGCCCAGCATTATGTCTAGGGGTCCCTACAATCAACTCGTATCTCCATTTGCATGACAGAGTTTCCTAAACCCTGAGACAGTCATGCAAATGCATTACCCTTCTCTGAGCTGAAACACACCTCAATCTGTGATGGGACAGACAGATGGTTGAAGACACATCTAACTGTCTCTGTCCCATTATGTACATAGACCTTTCCTACTATGCTGGGACAATGATGAATTCAGCCCAGCACAGTGCTCAAAAGCAACAGTCACAGACATGGTAAAATACACTTCTTTTCCAGTAACAGCCTACCAGGCAGCTCCCTCAGCTAAAAGCTAAGGAACCAAAGTGCTAGATACTCCTGTACCTGCAGGAGTTGAAATCTGTAGGTCTTACCTTCCTGGAAAAGACCTCTGGAATATCAGTTCACTTTTCATTCTATCTGAAGAGGTGGGACCACTGTCCAGATGGAAAAGATGGGCTGAATAACTTAATATGCAACTTTGGCTCAGGCATCCACATTAGCCAGGCGGTAATACTCTATATGCTATTGCCCCATGTAGCCCAATGTTTAACTGTAAGCATCCTTTACCCTTTGAGTTCCTATCTTTTGACCTCTTATCATCTTCAGATATGGAGTTTAGCTAACTAGTTTACCTGTTTTTACATATCCTTGTTAAGACCAGTGGTCTGTGTTTGTTCAGGTGCTGTGAGTCTAATTTGGGTTGTCTGATCCAGACCACGATTCAAGCCTGCTATGGTTTAAGCCCACTGCAACAGCAGAAAAATGCTGGTAAGCATCACAGAAACCCTAAAAAAGATAGTATATTTCAAATGTGAATTTGAAAAATTATAAACCACATCTGATGCTTGTGAAAGGGGGAATTAAAATTATTCAGTTATTACCGTTTTTGCCAGTTCATTCCCAACACGATAGTTTATTACTTCATCCTCATTGGTATCCTTTTCAGAAATCATCAGAAAAAGCTCACCACATGCTTGGAATAATAATGTCATCTGGAATGGCAGAAATCTCTTTCTTAACAAGAGAAGACATAAAGCCAGCATTCCTCAAGACTACTCTTCTATTTGCTACTGGTAAATGCAAAAGAAGAATAATAAATCATTGCATTAGTAAAAAAAAATTGTTGACAAAATAATTTAAGGAGTTACATCTCCTTGGACAACATCACAATTAGCCATTTGACTCAGTCTGCTTCTTCATAATGCACCCTAAAATGGTAAGTGTAGTGTGAAGCATGCTGCAGTGACCACTGTAGTAGTTATTTGCCCTTGACAAGGTCCTCTTCACTACCCGATATCACAATACAGGTATAGAAGTTATCAATAAATGAAGTTACTAAGACCTTTATGAACCTGAGAGCAGTGACCCTGAATTATATATGCAATTAATCATTAAAATAAATGAAATATATTTTCTCCAAAGGTGCATTAGTGTGCAACCCTTTATATCAGTTTTGTAGTGTATTATATATATGAATGTAGAAGTCAGTGGAGCTATACCTCATTGAAATCAGGTCTACCAATTTTAAACCCAGTAAAATTTAAGAGAATTGTGTAGGATGGCCAGATTGTTGATATTTACAAAGTCCTGTCGCAAGCTGTCACATAAAAACTTATGGGATCAAGGATATGGCATGAAGAAATAATCTGTTTCTTTGCACCATGCATCTATCAACTTGATAGGTGCCAATTTATCTTTTTTCTATCATAGCAAATTAAGTAACAAAAGTAAATTTCAGCTGGCAAGTGAACCAGTCAGAAGACTGGCACTAGACTATGCATGGCTACAATCTGACTCTCTCACACTCCTCAAATGTGAAACTTTCTTATAAAAAAGGTTCTACAACTGTGGAAACGTATCTGCATTCTACCCTCTCTGAGCCCATTAAAGTGACTGATAGACTTTAGATTACAGTGACTTGAAAAAAAATTACTTTTTTAGTATTAAAAAAAAAAGACATTCAGAGAAAAGAAAAGAAAAAAAAACACCTTTTCAGTAAAAACAGAAGGTAACAGAAGCTTTGGAACAAGTGCTTGCCAATAGAAGGATTTCATGGTTTTGTTAATTAAAGGAACAAAGAAAAAACAGTGCAGTAGGCTGTATCCTACATAACAGCTTCTACTAATAAAAAGTAATAGACAATTTCCTGCATTCAATTCTTTTGAATACTATTATACAAGGTAATAGAGTTTTGGAAATGGAAGTCCTAGCAGCCTGTCAGAAAGAGCTTTCTTCCACTTTTTTTTATTAAATGACTAAGTGCAGCAGTCTGTGTCCTATCTCTCCCTCTTGCATCTATTGGATTGTATTATTTTACATTTTGATTGAAATGATGTCACCAGCAGATAAAAGCCTGGCCCAGGCATTGTAATTGAATCAGCCTGAGTTGTTTATTCTAGTGATCTACAGTGATGCTTTCCTTGTCCTAACACAGAATACATAAAAGATCCCCTCTTGTCTAACATGCTACTGATTAGATCTATTTTTTTTTAGAAGAAGAAGGAATCAAATTGGGGGGTCGAGAGAGAAAGAGCTGGAGTTTGGGGGGAAACTGGAAAAAAACAGATGAGAAGAGACACCATCTGCAAAACTTTCCATGTGTGACTGAAAGTTTAAATAAATAGATTTCACATGGCATCAGTACCAGATGCAAACAGATTTGATTGACAACATTTAAATGACAGCTAATGGGAACTTGTACAATTTTGGGAAGGTTTTTCATGTTCATTTCCCGAATCAGAGGCTTATTCAAGTTATTATTTTAAAAGAATGCTTATCTTGGAATAAGAAATATTTCAAATTGCTAATTTTTTATTGCTATTAAAAATACAGTGTGTTGGATAATTAAATTATGGTTATTGACATGTTCCATTTTCAGTTACAACATTTTACACTTAGTAGACTTAAACAACATTAGAATTGAATTTATTAAGAATATCCTGTAATTGGTATTACTTAGAAGTACCTTATACAAAATATATAATGAAAGAGGCAAAAAAAAAAGAGATAAAATCCTTTCATTTGGCAAGTTCTGACAAAATGTACTTTTTGATAATTATTTGAAGAAAAAGTATGTCTTTTATGCTAAGTGCTGTTTCTGCACACACCCCCCCTGCCCCCAGAAGCCTCAGTGAAATGAAGACAAAAATTGCACAACTTTATGTGATGTGTACAGAAAACTTCTTCAACAGCATTTTTTATGGTAGTGGTGTTTTTTTTGTTTGTTGGGATTTTTGGACTTCTAGGTCTTTCCTCAAAATAAAGTAAAATCATATGAGGTTTAGTAGTAGTGCCAAAATGAAAATAAGCCAAGTCCATAAGACAATTTGCTGAAATGTTTTTTACTTGAAACCTATGGTTTAAATTGTTTGCTTCAAATCTAGAGCTGGAAGAATTTTTAGTTTGTTACCTGGGATTTCTTTATGAGAAGGAAACAAAGATGTAATTTGAAAAAGCATTTTTATGCATAATTAATTTTAAGCAAAAATTAAAAATTACTATACAAACAACTACAATTAATAAAATATTGTTATGGCACGGCAAGTAAATAAAACTAAATTTTGAAAATATTTTTAATGTAATTTTTAAAAAATATATGCAATAACTGTAACAAGACCATTTTCCAGAAGTGAAAGTTAAAGGCAGCAAAAAGGCTTGTTTAAAGCAGAATAGAAATATATCTAACAGTCTTTATACATACCTTAATTTTACTTTTCTTTCCTGAATATTTGCTACAATGTTGTACATAAAAAATACATTTCCCATACCATTTAGAGTCTGTTTATCACTCCTAATAGCTGAATTACAAAATTCAAGCATAATAATTGCTGATATCTAACAAATAGGCCTTTGAGACCTTCAGATTTTTGTAATTCATTTTTTTGTCCTGAAGGTATCATTATTTGAAAGCATTTGTAAAACATACTATTTAATATTTCTAGTCAGTGATGAACTCAGAGCTAGGAAGCTACAAGATGCATTATCTACATTTATAAATGTGTTTGTTTGGAGTGTACTTTAAGGAATGTATTTTGACTAAAGTTAACCCTTCAATATACATTTCTTAGACAGAGTTTGGTAATATGTTTTCCAGCTATTTTGGCTTTCAACACTGCTACCCACTTTGAAGGCAATAATTTCCTAAAAACTAAACTGCAATAAAGAAGTTAATTCAGATCTGTCATTAAGAATTATAAACCAAACTCATTGCTTTATTTGTATATAAATAATGTGTGTCACTGTTGTCCTTGCAACATAGAGACAAACTGTTCTGTGGCCACATAGAGAGACCCAGGCTCACCAAAGCACCAATCCATATTCAGTCCCCAGAGCTGCTTAAATATCATTTGCATCACAGAGGTTACACATTCGGTCTCTGGGGGTGGAGGGGGGAGGAAAAAAAAAAAAAGAAAAAAAAGCCAGCAATGTTGATTTAGCCTCCCTTCAATACTCTCCAGCAGCTGCCTCAGGGAATAGCACTCGGAGGAACATCCCAATATGCCATGCTTTTTCTCACCATCACATTACTTTCTTGTTAAAGCATAAGTGGTTGGTCCAGGCAAATTGATTTCAACAAAGGAAAACCATTGTGAACATGAACTCCAGTAGCCAATCCCCCTAAACATTTACAGAGATGTATTTATAATTCAAAGATGCAGAATTAACTTTTCAATAGCAATTTTCATTATCCTTGGAGTTTCCACTGTGAGTTCCTGTGATGCTTGGATGCCTGGCATACATCCTAATACCATCAATGGGATTCCTTATTTTATGGGAGTTGGTTGAGACACTGACAGCAGAAAGGTGTGAAGAAAAAGAAAGAAAAGCCTAAATTTCCATTTAGTATTTGTAGTCAGTCTCTTATGAAAGTCTCTTTCTGTGAGATTTGCAGCCACAAGCATACCTGACATACCAGTTTTGAACGTTTGAAAGCTTATCAAAAACAAACCAAACTTTCAAACTTAATAAGGCTTGCAAAAAGAAACGTAAGCAGGCGAAACTTAATGCAAACAAGGGAAAAGAGTGACCAGAAAACTGGCAGATGGAAATGGGCAATGACAGACAAACAGTAGCGCACGTGTCAAAAATGCAGCAAAACCAAGTCTTTAAATTGGAGATGAACGATGCATGGGTGTTTGCTTGATTTAAGTAATGACATTTTTAAAGATACTCAAATGCCAGAACTAATGATGTTTAAGCTGGAAAAGGCACGACAGACCCTACACCCTGCCTTCCTTCAGTGCTCCAAGCATGTGAAAGTCATCTGTATAATAAACAGTAAGATCACATAAGAGAGTAATTTGTTAGGTTTTATTGGTGGGAATGACAAAACTGAGGTTCAGAACAGCAAAGGTTTCAGATTAAGTAAACTTCTTTTAAATTCCATAAAATAAAAGGTTTTAATTTCTTTCTTAAACTAACCTATTCAGCAAGCTGAAATGAGTGTGCAGCTTGTATTGGTAGACACATTACTAAGACTTCGGGTCTTTCTTTAATCACAGAACCAGGCTTGAACAGAAATACAAAAAGAGCAGCAAGATGCTGAAACTTCAAGTATATCCTGTCTCTAACCAATGTATGGAATCCAGAAGGGAACTGGGTTTTGATGATAAGAAACGGCAGTTTCCTTGGTCAATTGTCTTGTTTTGGATATAAACAATATCTCACAACATAATCCAACTCTTTCTAAAGCAACTTGAATAAGAGACCAGGTTTTCAAAAATGCTGTGCCCCAGCAGACTCCTCTGAAATCAATTATTTAGAAAGCTAATTGAGAAATCCCATCTACTACCCTGCTTTTGAAAATTCTGATCCAGGCAATTTAAATAACTGCCAAGATAGCCAAGTACATATAGGTCCTCCTGCTTTTTCTCAGAACTGATACTTCATCTGTGTTTTGTCTTTTCTTTTAAAAATAACTAGTCCTATCAGCTATGCAGGTCCATTCTAAAAAAAAAAAAAAATAAAAAAATTGTGCTGCATTCATACCATTAAGGAATAGTAACAAAAATAATTTTAAAAATAGATGTTAGTGTCAGTCTTTAAGGAGCTATTATACACTAAAACAAATGTAGAGATAGGAATAATTCTTTGTCTCTATATATATGCATATACACACATACATGCACATACACAACAGAAAAGCATCGGGTGCAATTTCCTGCTACATTATTGATGAAACAAGCTAAAGATTAACTAATTGCATTGTACAAAATGTGATTGCTCAATAAAACATATTGCAGCTGAGAGAAAAGATGTTTGTGTAGCATATTTTTTTCATCCAAAGAAATGTGAATATTTAAAAAAAAAAGTTTACATGTCATCCTCTTCCATCTTTGCATGTACTTGCTCTTTATCTCTAAAGCAGCATACGTTCCATATGAGAGAGGGGGTTGCCATGGTATCTGCACTTTAAAAAATTGAATAGCAGATCTAAAAGAAGCATAAAATCGATTTAACAAGTTGTCATGTAAGTTACCCTGGCCCATAAGGATGAAGTCTATACACCTTCTATCTAAAAATGTATATTAAAAAAATAAAAATTAATTGTAAATTTTTAGTCACAGAGCTAAGTATGCAGCTTATCATTAGGTTTGTCTCATCAGCTTACAAATCATTTGGGTGTGCATGTGGAAAATATACATATTTTCAACCATTTTTTTTTACCTTTACTCTTAAAAATTAAAAAAAAAACACCACAGAAGTAGTAAAGAAATCAATCTAAGCAGTGATCCTAATACAGAAGATAAAATGTTGATATATAATCAGACACAAAAATAAGCCTCACTTAAAAATTCATTGCTTTATGAAGCTCTTATTAATTCTAAAGAAACTAGGTTTTAAAAATCACCTTGAAAATGGTCATTTTTTTTAATTTCTTTTTTTTACTACTCTGAAGAGAAGGCTTCATAACTATAATTTGGGACTTCCTGTTTTCACAGGCACAAAACAGTCGTTCACATTGGTAGTGCCCAGTCTGCAGGGGAGGACAGATGGACAGATAGCTCGTGCAAATACAGTGATGTGGTTTCATAGGCAAATTAGAGAAACTGTGTTTTTCTTCTTCTTTTTTCTTTTTTTTTTTTTCTTTTAAAGAATAGAGAAATATGAATGGAAGAGCAGGATGGGTGGAAGATGACAGTTTGTTCCAAATCTATATCCTCTCAACTTCCCTGCAACTCGCTGAGTAAAGCCCAGACAGAATCATTACTTTTGCCGAAACACCCTCCTTGGTGGAGTATAGCCTTTGAGAAAAGGTCAATGTTACCTAGCAACTACTAAGAGCCAGTGCCTTTCTATAAATTAACCCCTTCATATGAGGCTTTGGTAGTATCTTGCATCACAGAAGGTCTTCGTATTTTCTGCAAAAAACACACCAGGAATTTTATTTTCATTTTCAAAGGGTTCAGCTGTCAAAAGTTGCCCAATGAAATCATGGATGAACCTGGAAAATCTTTTAAGGATTGGATTTGTTCAGTGGAATATATAATCCTAACTAGGCTCAAATAGAATTATGCTGATCTCTTGTAAACCCGAAGAAAAATCAAAGGCTGCTTCATAGACTTTCCAGAAGTTTGTACACCAAGTTTCCACCTCTGTGGCTTGGCTGCAGTTAGGTCTCAGAATGGGAGAGTCAAAAAACAAAGACCAGGTGGATGTGCAAGGCAAAGTCCACAGAGAAGCCACAGACACTTCTCCCTCTGCAAGGTGGGCGCGCAGCTTTATTGACTTGCTTTCCACAGTTTTGAAGGTAAAATCCATATTGAAATAGCAGGTGACCATGAGTGAATGTGACTAAAGGAAGCTCTTTGGCTCAACACCCCAAATAGCTGACATTTGGGGGATTATGGTGCTCAAGGAAAATACTGGAAAAGTGAGTCTGTTAGGGAATACAGGCAGAGACTGCTAAAATCAATCAAGACACAGACAACATCTCTATCTGATTTTTTATCACATACTAGGACTCAGTCATGGCTCACTGTTTGTTTGTGTTTGCTCTCTCTCAATGACACACCTCCAGGTTAACAAACTGGCCCCCAAATTTATTTGCAGTTCACCTAACTAAATGGTGTGTGCATCCTGAGGAACTGAGTGTCTTCCAGACACATCCCTCTATGTCACAATTAGAAGAAGCATCAGAAAGCTCCAAGAGACTCAGTGGTTGGACCATAGAACTACCATTGCTGCAGGCTGTATCAAAAAGCACAAATGTGCTGCTTTTTAGACACAACCACCAGCTGCATACCTCCTCTGTTCTTTTCAGAGATATTAAGATGAGATAGAAACATTTTGCTCATGTTGGGTGAGAAGCTGCTTTTCCATTTTTGCTTCTTGCAACTTGCTAAGTAACAAAGGTTTACTTAGTCACTGTCCTGTAAGACAACTTCATGTGGAAAATGAGGAAAGTATAACTAACATCCACCCTCCATCACCATACTTGTGCATCCCCTAAAGTATTCTATTGGAATTAAATCCAGTGCCTTAACCCAAGAGCTCCCAGACTCAGTCTGTCTACTGTCTGTAACCTAATTTATGGTACAAAAATAGAAACTTGTCCAGCTATTCTCTAACTAGCAGTAAAGCTCACTTGACTTTTTATGGTAGCTTTACCTCAGTGAGAAAAATGTGTAGTTGGCTAAATAAAAAATAAAGATATTTTCATTATGTGAATTCAGGACAACGGGCTCATCTCTACCTCTCACAGGGTTTTGGAAAAGTCCATATGTGAGAGTAAAAATTTATTTCAGACAGAAAAGCCAATTGTAACAATTGTGCAGGCTCCATTTTACACTCAATGCCCTTTCCCAGGAAAAAGAAGCTAAACAACAGTGTCCATACCCATTTTGCAAGATAGTAAATAGCTGGCTTGACAACAGGTGCTCACTTGCTGTCCATTCAGCAAACACATTGCTGCAGACTACTCGTTATGCATTCTGCTACTTGCCCACCAAACAGAGAAGTGGGTCAAGCAGATGAGGGTGTATGCAGACAAGAGTCTCTGAAGTGCAGGAAAGAAAAAAGTCCAGGACACTGATCTTTAGGAAGCCACATTCCATCAGAGCTACTGTTTATGGAACAAATTGATAAATTGTTTTTTGTTTTGCTTTGTTTTTAAGGAACTCCAGGAAATTCACCCAAAACCATGTCTTCAAGAATACATCTTAACCCAACCACCACCACCCCCAAAAAAAAAAATCACATGGCAAATTCATTATAAAACTTGTAAAAGATGGCAACCCTGACTGAAATGGCATAAAAGGAATGCAATATTCTAGAAGAAGTGCCCTTGACTTAAATGGCACTTCATATTTTATTTTCCATATTAATCTCAGACTAATATTTTATTTGCCTTGTTTATGGTTTTAGACTCAGCTGTCTATAAAAAATACTCTCATCTTTCTGCCAACTCCAAACAATTTATTTTGTATACAAAAAGGGATCATTTCAAATGACTCCATTCAATGTGCGTTACACACAATAGGTTTGTCAGCAAAGGACTGTCAATTTGACTACTGTATTATGTCCCTCTTCCAGTTCCTTAGCCTTATTGTTTCTTAATAACCTAATTAATTTTTGGTCATCATCATTCCTCATCACCATCCTGCTTCTTTTGCAGGAAGAAAATATATGGAATACCAGTGGAACCTCCATAACTAATGTTAGGATTTTCTTCTTAAGAGGTTTGATAAATTGTCTAAATATATATGTGCTTTGAGTTACAGGACTCATTAAAAAATAATCCTTTTTTAAGGCTGAGAACCGTAATTAGATCAGGATTCGTGTCTGTCAAGTTGCCTTTTTTATATCACTAGATTAGGAGTTTAATACATAATACATTATAGACCCCAGGCCTTCTCCAGAGCCTCACTGGGTTGGATCTATAAAGGAGGTAAGGGTAGAATTTATTTCAACTACTCTTTCAGGCCTACAGAATAGTCATCAACACCTAAATTACTAATTTGTTATTTTTTATATCCAGTGGATGAAAAGGCAGTTCTAGGATACAGATCACCGTATCCAAAGGTAGATGCTTCAGCTGGGTAAGAAGAGGGCAGCCCTGATGTGCCCAGGTATGGAAGGCCAAATCTGAAGTTAGGTGGAACAAGCCACATCCAAGGGGCTCAGAAGATGTGCCTATCTGCTGGTCACTCTCTTTGGACACTATCCACAAGACAAAAGCACTTACAACTACCTTGCAAGCCCAGCAGGAATCAAACGTGAGATTATCTTTTACATACTTTATATACTAGGTGGGTTCTGCTTTGGTAAGCCTCTAGGTATACCACATCAAGCCTACACAAAAGTCATCAACTGCAGTACAGCACAGGTCCTAATCCTGATGCTTTTCCAAAAGGAAGTGTTAAGATATTTCCAGCAGATAAAATTCAGTTAACCTTTTTAAAATGCCTGTCTTAGAGAAACAGAGCATATATACACATAAGTATTTACATACACGAACTTAAATATTTATGTACATACACATACATATGCACACCCACATATATATATGTGATGTAAGCCAGTAAATTAACATTACAGGCACAGACCTTGAAGTTAAAAATAGCAGAATTAAGTTTACAAATCTAAGTGATTCTGGGAGTGTTTAAGTACTATTTGAATATATGTCTCCTAGCCTTCAGTTCAGATCCTAGCACAAAAGATTTTCTTAATATTTTCATTAACTGCATTTTTTTCAGGTAGTTTATCCATAAATATCTTAGTTGCTACAAATTTGCAATATGCTTGGGTTTTGCCCTGCCTGCCTACGTACTTCCCTGTAGTTTTTTTGTTTGCACTACTATTTGTTTTCTCACTCTCCCATCTCAGTGTTGTGACGTCTCTCTTATTCTGTGTCTCCTTGGCAGGCCGGACGAAGAGAAATAACAAGAAAATTTTGAGAACAGAAAAGAACAATTAAAAATATGTATCACAAGTGATTCCTTCAAACTATTTTTTGTGAAAATGCTGATTATGCATAATAAACCCTTTGTGAAGAGGTATAACATCTCATGAATGTCTTCTACACTGGAAAGGAACAAAAGATTACTGAGCTGCTAAAATACCATTGAGAACATTGTGAACCTGCTGGTTTGTTCTGAGAGCTTACATCCTAATTACAGCATTTTTCTCTTTTCTTTATTTGAGGGTCTTCTTTTATCGCAGTGTGGACTGGACATAAACATTCTTTTGGATCCTATGTGTAAATAATGAAAATGTAAAAACTATGGATTTTTCCCCTATCACACAGGTTAATAGTTTAATTGTATACGGTTATTCTTACATTAAAAGCTGCATACCTGGCAAGCTTTATCGGGTAACAGGGACTTTTAAATGTGCCAATGTTTCTACAGAAGTAACGCGGGTCAATTGCAAAAGGGATAACCATAATGATTAAATCATTAAAATTTTGTCTATGCTTCACAGAGCATAGAGAAAATTAACTTCCCACCAACCTCATTTTTCTGCTGAACATGAAATAATGATTTTCTGCCAGTATAATTACAAAGCTAACATCTGATAGAGTCAGCATCCAGGGGGGATTATCACATGCATGAGTATTAGACCTCATTACCAGCTTGACTGCAAAATTATTACATCTTGTAATTGGATGGTGAGATTTATATACAGATTGGCTGGGTTCTCTGTAAGATTGTAATTACAAGCTTCGTTGGTTCGCTACTTATCACACGGTGCAGGAGGAGGCAAAAACAAGCAGAGGAAAGACCATTTCATTAAGCCATAACCCTATCAAGGGAGGAGCACTGTAACATCCCTGTATTTATTAGGCCAAACAGAGCTGTTTGCAGAAGGGGAGGCCATTTATTACTGCCTGACAAATGGGATTTCATTTATTTAACCTCGGTGATCTATTTCAGTAAAATGTACAAACGAGCCATCCATTTTATGATTCCGGAGTCAACGCCTCAATTATCTAAAGGCTAACTGACTGTTAAAGCACCCATCTGCTAGGATGAATTCATTGATTTAATTTGCTTCATGTTACTGAATGATTCTTCACAGACAGGGAGGGGAAGGAAGGGGAAGGAAAGGAAGGGGGGCGGCTGGTGGTTTAGGAGAATGCATCAGAGTGATTCAGCATGCCGGTGTCTGTCTATGTGTGTCTGTGCGCGCGCGAGCCTGTTTTTTTTTAATCCTTCAGCACAATAGAAGAAGGCGATCAATAGCAGCTTAAATTTTATGAGACAAGGAGTTAAGTTGTTCAGCTCAAGCCAAAACACCTTTGTTCTACCATAACAAGTAATCTCTGTGGCGGAATTAATATTGACAAGCTGGCTTCTTTGTAGCTAATTTTGTGGGCGCCTGCGCCAATCAGGAGCCTTGCAGTAATAGAGTTGTTATTAGAGTTCATTATAAAAGCTCTGGATCAATGGCTACACTGGGAGGGAGAGGACATGCTGCAGCAGAATGCGTATGTATGCTCAAGGAAATGAAATCCTTTTAATGTCCTTGTAATAATTTATTCTATAGTTCTCTTTGACTTAAGAAAAAAAAATCTTTCCAAAACAAAATTTAAAAGTTCTCTTGTGAGGCTTTTAATTTTATCATAACACTGAAACTGACAGAAAGAAATACGGGATTTTAGGGGTGGGGAAATTCAGGGAGACCTTGTTACCTAGCTGTGACTTTTACTGGAACTGGATTTCATTTGGAAAATGCCACCACTCCCATTTTATCCGAACCACACAGGTTGGTCTGTTGAAAGCTTAAGCTACTGTGGATGTAGCATTGATGTCTTTTAAGACACCGCTTTTCTCCTGCCTCCCTAAACCATCTGTCTCATTAAAACTGATTTTTAGTTTTTTTCTTTGATGGAGTGTCATTTTGTAGAAAACATCATTACATTCAAGGAGAAGGCATCACAAATAGCATGCTAAAGCTTTTCTCCCGTGTTTCCTGGGAGGAATGACCTGTATGCTGTAAGTGAGTTAGCACTTTCAGCAAGCTGACAAGGAGTTCACAGAACACAGCTCTTTGTAAAAGGTTGCCTCCTTCAGCTGTAAAAGGGCCCTCCTTGATGTAAGTGTTCCCAGAGTAATAATCCATTTCTCTTGTGGCAGGCTCCAGCTCATGCTATAATCTTTCCCACAAGCTCTGAATCAGTACAAGAAAGCTGTTTACTGGACAATTTTCCCTGCATCTCAATGTCAAATGATACTGCATTAAAATGTGAGAACATCACACTCTGAGAAAGGCAAGAGGATCAAAGGGAACTCTCCCAGTGAGTGAGTTGAGACAAATTAGCATCTTTTGGTCATGGTTTCCTAGATATAATAATATGGTATTTCAGGGCCATAAGCTGTTTGCTTTGCTTCCTCTCCTTTATTTCACCATAAAAAAAAAAAGATAGCTATTTATTTTTTCCATCTTCCTATGTTTGCCTCTGTCAAAAAAATTGAATCACTTTCTACTGATACAATTAAACAGGGTAAGTCCCTTGTGTAGACACTGTTGTTTCATTTCCAGTGGATATCATTAAGTCAATATAAAAGATTCTTCTACAAAAATAAGACCATCAAATAAAAGCACTGTTCTGTTTGATTTTTTTTTTCAATTATCACGTTTTTCCTAAGGATTGACAAAAACAATAATTTAAACTTCCTAATTTCTTTTATTTTTCTCCAGACATCTGTCTTAAAACTTAGATTCCTGCTACATAATGCAGTAACAGAAAATATTCTGGGGGAGAAAAGCTGGGAATCAAATAAACCTTGCCATCACTTTTTCCACCTGGTTTTTCTTCCACTCTCCCCTTCCAGCTGGAAGAAAGTACCTGCCTAATACCTGGAACCAGTGACAGGAGGCATTGGAAGTGGGGAAAAAGGTCAAATACAGACAACGTTCCAAGCTACAAAACAGGGAGAATAATTTTGTGTTAATCAGAAAGTTTTGAAAGTTTCTTAGATTTCAGAATTTGGACTAAATATCTTGACTGGAAGTTTGTTTTCAAAAAAGACTGAAAGTGGAAGTGTGACATATCCTCTTTTTCCCTAATGCCAATAAAGACTTTTTCCCAGCTACCCTCTGTCAGTTTTTTCTTTTCTTCATGACAGCTTATTTCTAACATTGGAAGAATGTCAACAGAAACTTATCTGTGATTTTTATGTCTCGTCATGCTGTTCTCAGATATTCATGTCCCCCCCAGGATCTTTCTGAGGGGTGACCCTCAGCCTTCATTATTTCATTGTTCCTTGGTGTTTGTTATTTGTTATTTGTCCAGTGTGGAAAGCCTGTAAGGAAAGGGAAAAAGAGAACTGGTCAATGAAAAATGCTGTGTCTCAGAGTTCAAAAGGCGTTTACATAGAATTCAAAGTATAGTCAAATGAGCAAGATCCTGCAACAACTATGAGAACAAATAGCCATACTTTTCAGGCACATAAAGAAAAATTAAAGTCAGATCACAATGAGGCTGACACAAAAATAAATGGCAATCTGGATCTGGCTCCAAAATTAAATTACCATCCTTGATGAAAATGGAGATAAAACACCATCCCTAAAGGTAAGGGCAAGACAGCTAGTGGGAATGCAAAGCAGAAATTCTCCTATCAAATTATTGCTTATTTGATAAACATTATTTCTGGTAGGCCATCCTTGAGTTTTTTTAGCATAAGTGCTCGGTGGTCTGGCCAGCCATGAACTACACAGAGCTGACATATGGGAAGTCCAGTACAGCAACGCTAAAATTTAGTATAATGATTTCTCCCATGCATTTGTCCACATAAACCCATATGTCAAGCTCCCAGTGAGACCTTCTTCTTAGCGTTGGCCCGAAGTTCTTTAGGGCACTAAATTTCTTCCTGCAATATCTTTCAGGAAACTCCATGCCAGTGTAATACAAACATAGAAATAATAACAAATTCTCTTTAGTTTTATGTTCATCTTCTACCAGATTTCACTTCATTTAACTGCTATCAGTCACTCGTTTTATTATTATTGTTCTTCACACAATTTTAAACTTTGGAAAATTTTCCATTCTTTTTTTGCTTAATGAAACACATGAGATCTCTTTTGCCATGAATACCTGATCGCTGATTTTGAAAGTTGCTTCTATACCTCATTGCAAACCATCATCATTTTGAGTAATGTATCAGTGTGTGAAATCCCTCCAGCGCCAAGATGAGTCTCCTTGATTTCAGCTGAGAGTATCACATTGCAGATCTGATGCTCTGTCACAGCACTTGATTTTACTGATATCACCCCAATAATTTCACTGGACCACCCTAGATTTACACTGCATTAGGAGCAAAGAACAAACAGACCACTGTGTTAAACTGTTCATTCCTAGAAAAAGTGCTTTATTTGCGTAGATTTATCCCTACTGGTGATTAAATAGATTGGGCAGTTGTATTTGCTATGGTCTCTTGTCATGAGGATGGTCTCTTGACATGAGGAAAAAGGCAGTAAACATCTAAGTTGCTGCTCTGATTGACTGAATATCCCATAATACTACTACTATAGCAGCAGCTTTAGGACAGCATACATTTAAGTCCCCAAATGCAATTGGAATTTCCTTCTTTGGAGTTTCTGTCTGCTTTCTGACAATATTTTGAGCAACATTAGTTGCTGGGGGGGAGTTATTCATTAGAACACGCATTTTTCAGCCTTATTGCTCACAATTAACACACTCAATAAACCACTGAATATACTGCATGTTACATATGCAGCTACAGTGAAAGGCATCTACTTTTCAAGTTATAAAGCTACGTGTCCTTTCACCTTACACCGAAAAACAGCCCTGAAGCAGGAATGTGTTGCAGTATAAATACATGCCTCAGAGCATACTATTCTTTAGTAAAATGTGTGTTGTAATGAGATAACACTGCACCTCTAGTAGTTCAACATATCCTGAAGGTCTACAGTTATCTTATTATGAAGTCTGTTCAGTTATGTCTAATTGACTAATTCCGTCATTTTTTTATTTACAAATTTTCACTGTGACTCAACTGTCCATAGACAAACCAATAAAAGAGACATTCAGTGCCAGCAGGTTGGTGTTGAAAGGCTGGCTAAAAATTGGAGTACAAGTGCCAACATTTCCATTAACTTTCATGAGAATAGCATATATACAAATATATTTTTAAAATAACCATTTTTCTCTTTTACAAAAATTCACATGCATTAAGATCTGAAGCATTTCACAAATCTAATGTGTCCACAACTGTTGTTTTTTTTTCCTCCAGAAAAAAAACAATTTAAAAATGTAGTCATGGTAACCTGGAATTAAAGACCACATCCAAAAGCCATTGACAGAACTGGTGTCTACTGTACACACATTGTCTATCATATTTTTAGAAATAAATGCTGAAAAAAAAAAATTGTATCCAAAATCAGAGTTTTCTTTCTAGTAAGTGTGAGTGGAAGGATTATTTAAAACAGAACAAAAAATAGCAGGAGCTCGGCCAGAAGCCCCAGATCCCTAAAGCCCCTGAAGAAGTCAGGATGAAGGAGAAGTTTGCTTTGGTAGATGGGGATTGGGTTAGGGATCAGTTAAGCAATCTGGACATCCATAAATCGATGGGTCCGGATGGAATGCACCCGCAGGTGCTGAGGGAATTGGCAGAGGTCTTTGCTAGGCCACTCTCCATCATCTTTGGTAAGTCGTGGGCAACAGGAGAGGTGCCTAAGGACTGGAGGATAGTAAATGTCACGCCAGTCTACAAAAAGGGCAAGAAGGAGGACCCAGGTAACTATAGACCGGTCAGCCTCACCTCCATCCCTGGAAAGGTGATGGAGCAACTTATATTTAGCACTGTTTCTAGGCATATCAAGGTGATTAAGAGCAGTCAACATGGTTTTAGCAAGGGGAAGTCATGTTTGACCAACCTTATAGCCTTCTATGAGGGAGTAACTAGGTGGATAGATGATGGTAGGGTGGTAGATGTGGTTTATCTTGATTTTAGTAAAGCATTTGACACTGTCTCCTACAGCATCCTTGTAGACAAACCGAGGAAGTGTGGTCTTGATGATCAGGTAGTGAGGTGGATCATGAACTGGTTGAAAGGAAGAAGTCAGAGAGTTGTGGTCAATGGGACAGAATCTAGCTGGAGGGCTGTGACTAGTGGAGTCCCTCAGGGGTTGGTACTGGGACCGGTACTATTCAATATTTTCATCAACGACCTGGATGAGGGAACAGAGTGTACCCTCAGCAAGTTTGCTGATGACACAAAACTGGGAGGAGTGGCTGACACACCAGAAGGCTGTGCTGCCATTCAGCAAGACCTGGACAGGCTGGAGAGTTGGGTGGGAAGAAACTTGATGGAATTCAACAAGGGCAAGTGTAGAGTCTTGCATCTAGGGAAGAACAACCCCATGTGCCAGTACAGGTTGGGGGCTGACCTGCTGGAGAGCAGTGTAGGAGAAAGGGACCTGGGGGTCCTGGTGGACAGGAGGATGACCATGAGACAACAATGTGCCTTTGTAGTCAAGAAGGCCAATGGCATCCCGGGGTGTATTAGAAAGGGTGTGGTTAGTAGGTCAAGAGAGGTTCTTTTCCCCCTCTATTCTGCCTTGGTGAGGCCACATCTGGAATATTGTGTCTGGTTCTGGCCCCCTCAGTTCAAGAAGGACAGGGAACTACTGGAAAGAGTCCAGCGCAGAGCCACAAAGATGATTAAGGGAATGGAACCTCCCTTATGAGGAAAGGCTGAGGGAGCTGGGTCTCTTTAGCTTGGAGGAGACTGAGGGGCAACCTCATCAAAGTTTACAAATATGTTAAGGGGGAGTGTCAGGATGATGGAGCCAGGCTTTTTTCAGTGATGTCCAGTGATAGGACAAGGGGCAATGGGTGCAAATTGGAGCATAGGAGGTTCCATGTACATCTCAGAAAAAACTTCTTTACTGTGAGACTGACAGAGCACTGGAACAGGCTGCCCAGAGAGGTTGTGGAGTCTCCTTCACTGGAGAAATTCAAAACCTTCCTGGATGCATTCCTGTGTGATGTACTCTAGGTGATCCTGCTCTGGCAGGGGGGTTGGACTAGATGATCTTTTGGGGTCCCTTCCAACCTCTAAGATTCTGTGATTCTGTGTGTTGATAGGGGGATCTCTCCACAACTTTATAAAAGCCAAGATAGCAAAAAAATATGACTGTGTGGGACAGAATCATAGAGCAGCCCAAGTTGGAAGTGACTTTGAAAGAACACCTGGTCCGGCCTTTTGTGGAAATGACAACCTAGATGACAATTTCTAGCATCCTTTCTGGTTGTGTCTCAAAAACATCCAGTGAGGAGGATTCTTCCACACCCCTGAGGAAGTTGTTCCAGTGATTGATTATTCTCTCTCTGAAAATTTTCCTTCTTGAATCAAGATCAAACCTCTCCTGATGCAACTTGTACCTGTTGCCCTTTGTCACCTCCATGTGGCTCCTTGTGAAGAGAAAACCTCCATCCTCTTGTAGCCATCCTTTAAGTACTCGAATACCATTATGAGGTCCCTTGCAAACCTTATCTTTTCCAGGGTGAAAAGAACTCCTTCAGTTTTTCATCATAGGGCAAGCTCTCAAACCGTTTTATCTTTTTAATGGCCCTCCTGTGGTGATGAGATTATTTTTGTTATCACTTACTATGCCTCATAAATAGAAAAGACAGGTACAATGTTTGGGAAGGACAGAGTGGCAATTCAAGAGTCACTGTTGACCCACCTGGTAATTCCACACCTGCCTGGTAATGGCTGCTAATGGACAGGAAACTGCTAATGGACTGCTAACTAGGAAAAGAAAGGAATCAGATAGGGATTAGATTTGCTCTGATAACCAAAAGATTTAAGATCCCAACTCTATTTTAATCTAAAGAACTAGAATTTCAGTTGAGCATCTGAGCACTACTATGTCTTGCAATAATGACAGTGACACAATCATCAGTTCTCTGAGCTACCCATGTGTGTGCTTCAGGCTTTGCTTTAATTACTCTGGGTGAGGAAAAGACTCCAGGTGTCATCTGGCAGATTCTCAGTACTACCCAGTTGTTGAACAAGTACTGGATCTAGTTATTATTAAGAATATTATTT
This sequence comes from Hemiprocne comata, assembly GCA_020745705.1. Taxonomy (NCBI): domain Eukaryota; kingdom Metazoa; phylum Chordata; class Aves; order Apodiformes; family Apodidae; genus Hemiprocne; species Hemiprocne comata. The sequence goes on along the minus strand of CM036587.1, from coordinate 96,186,977 downwards.
CGATAATCTAGTAAAGCATAAGGATTACTGTATTTCTTAAGTACACTTTCTTTCCCCCAATTATGAGGATATGATCAAAACACTGATTTTAATGTAACAATAATATTAATTAATCATTTACTAGCACTTAGGTAGAGAATTATATCCTTGGTTGTGCATGTAAAACTAATATTTTAAATAAAGTCTGTAATACTGGTAATGAATGCTCAAGAGTTCTTAGAAGTGATTTCATATGAACAACTCATATCACAAGATTAATAAGAGACTAGAATAATTTTGCATAACATATTATGATTCACACAAAACCAAAATGAGCAAGTGTCAGGAAAACACAAGGATATAAGGGAAGTATTTTTGAGTAAAGAGTGGTAAACTCAGTTTTCTGCTGCTTTTGCCATCATCTACATATCTGAACATTTTTTTAAAAAATAGGGGATCATTATTTTAAGGATGATGAAAACACTGCAGAACCAACAAAGGGCTTGCCTGTCAGGAGTATCTTCATTTTGCTTGTTTTATTTTGCTCAATGCAATTTTTCATCAATATCCTTTCTCTGCTGACAATAAATGCCAAAATTAAAACAGAGGCATTACGCTGTCTTTGAGATCAAGAAAAAGATACATCCAAACTACCACTGTTTCTCATTTTGACAAAGAAGCATTTGTTTAACATACTTTTTTTAACTCAGATGTTTCTAAACGGCAAGTTCCTCAAAGACATTTCCTACCATTTCTTGTTTATATACACCCTGACAACTGTGAACTCTAAGAAACCATCGGTGTTCATGCAGTCAGAAGCCCTAGGACTTCTGAAAACCCCTGTTTCCCTGAAGATAAACACCCTCAAAAGGGGATCAGGTGGGGGAGGGAGTATAAAATTAGTGACAAATTCTAACAAAAAAACATTATTTGGAAGACATGCTTAGAATCTGGGTCATGACTTAGGCAACACCTCTCCCACCCAACATTCCGCAAGCCATAATGGGGTGTCAGGTGTAAGTCTACCTACTTGTTCAGCTTCTTTGATCTGAGATTCACCAAGCTACAAAGTATCTTTGGCTTGTTCCTCTTCTATCTGTGATTTCCTAGGTCTTTCATTTAAGTACTGGGCAGGCCTAAGACTATTTAACTGCCAAAAGTCAGACAGGAAAAGAGGAGTGCATTTTGGCCACCTGGCCTCTGTAGTATTGTGGATCACTGGTGGGAACCAAACTGAGATCTCAAAGTCACTGATACCTGCTTTAAGCATAAGAGAGCCCTGTCTCCTGGAAATATGATTTATATCCCATTAACAAAACTACCAGTTTTGGCCAAACAAAATTGAATTACAACGTTGGACAGCATCTAGTATTTTTCCTTGAATAAAGTAATTACATAATTTTATTACTTAATTACAGTAGTTATTGGTGGGAAAGAGCATGGGAGCTTACTGTTTTTAGCTCTCAGATAAACACATAAGTCAGCAGCTTGCAGTGCTGTGCTTCTCTGTAAACACAACAACGCTGAAATCTATTGTGCACAGCAGAGCAGCTTCAACAAGAGACCAGGGAGCACTCACCTTGGAATATCCTACATCCCACCACTGAAGGTGCTTTCTTAGTACACATACTTTACACCTTTTTTCCACTCTGTCATCAATTCCTATGCAGTAAGAGCATATGAGCCCAGCTTTGGAGGGTCCTAAACCTGTGGGCTGCAAAGAAAGAAGCCTTGTCCTCCCTCAACCTTGGGAAAAGAGCATTTTCCTCCCACTAAAAATGTCCACCAACCACTTTGTTTTGCATTTTCTTTTGTCTTTGAGTAATTTCTGCGGTGAATTGAACATTTCCAGGAAAATAAATTCCAAAAAACTTAAAATCATATCATACAATTAATTCTCTCCCACACCTATAGTGAATGAGCCCTGTCTTGTAGAGACAGGAGCCTTGCTTACTAAACACAGACCTCCTGAGGTTTTGCTTCATGTGAAAACCATTCTTAATCATTCTTATCCACTTTATTTTGTGGAAAAGTAACAGCTAAAAAAGAAGTAAAAAGTATGCCAAATGGATGGTTAGGAAGAGGGGTGCATAAGTAATCTGACTCTGTATTCCTCTGAGGCCAAGAGTGAGGCAAGCTGAACTTGAAAACTGTCATGGTGTGGTTCCTCATCCTTAGGATGCAAAATGGGCATCAGGTCCAGCAAAATAGATGCCAGGCCTGTAGGGGAAAATGCATAACTGCTCTACCTTCTTACCTTGCTCCTTCACAAGAAGGTTCCCTGTTGTCTCCACCCCACGTCTGCCCAGCTCCCCTCAGGGCTGACTCAGCCCATGTGTAAAGAGAAGGCATCTCTCTAGGGAGTCTCCATATGGCTCTGGTCCTCAGAAGGCCCTAAATGATTCCCACCTGGAAGGAGTGGTCCCACGCTACCCCAGGCACCAAAATGTCCCACTATAGCTCTGAAAATAACATTTGTTATATAACACACATATGGCATTACTTTCCCTCTTATGCTGCAAGACTTTGTCAAATAAAGTCAGTGGAATTACAGTGGTGTAAAGCCTGCATAAGCCAGGTAAAAACAAGACCCCTTTCTGTCCTCTACAGCCTGATCATATGAGAAGCTGAACATTTCCCACTAAGTGCCTTGTGCCCTCACATCTATTTGATTTCACTGAGAATTCACCTAGCAGAGCTAATCTCTTACAACCTACTATTGCTCTCATTCAGGAAATCTGAACTGAGTTTAGAAATTCCCAGGTCCCTCTGACAGTCAATAACACACTATTTTAGTGCAATGAGCACATTAGCCTTGAACAGCTTGAGACTGCATTCTCCATTGATCAGATAAACAATTTGTGAGATACTTTATTACAAAATGATGCACCAATTTAGCCATCTTTTCATCAATGATGTCTTTAAATTGGATGTGAAATGCCAAGAAAGTTGCCTCCCCAGGGTGCCATCAGTGAGAAATGTAAAGCAGAGGCTTTCAGTTAATATGGTTCATGTAGCGAAGTTTTATCTTTCAGTCAAATCAAATTTAAGTCAGCTGGTAATACACGTTTGACCTCCCATTATCTAAAGCCATAAATTGCATTGTAGTGATTTGTTAATCTGACCTTAAATCATCTAGCAACATTTATACCTTTTTTTATGAGTCATGGCGATTTTCTTCTTCATTTTCTTATGAGTCCATAAAGTACAGCTGATTACATCTCTGGCTTCTTGTACCTACTCCACTCATTCAAGAACCCTTATTTCTGTTGAATATAATATGCAGTATTTTTTCTAAATTAATTTAAGTATAGAAGACCACACTCTGGCTATAACTGCTTTATTCCAGAGGATAGCACGGATAGACTTAACAGCCCACTTTAAGGCTGCATCTCTGCATCACAAAAAAAAAAAAAAAAAAGGAAAATTAATCACAGAGTATTTGTGATCTTTTATCAAAAAGTAAGCCTGTGAAAGCTTGTTTATTACGACAAATTTAATTAGTGAGACAGAGGTCCTATTTTATGTCACAGCCACCTCATGTTGCACTTCTAACACAGTCTGGTGACAAAATTTCAGGAATGACGTGAGTCATCATTGTTTGATATATGATGTGATTAAACAGGCAATATTGTTCATTTCCCTCGCCACTATTTTGAAAAAAGAAAGATATGGAAAACTATGGAATATAAAGTATATACATAATTATGGAAAATAAAGTATCTTCACGTTACTTCTTGAAGAAAAAGTTCATAAGTCAAAAGTCATGAGACCATGAGAAATGTCTCATTTTATGTAAAAAGGTAAGTCTCAATTATTCAGTATCATCAGATTTCTTAAAAATTAGTTTGGTTTAACATCCCTGTGATAGTGAATTTTTCCAGCTTTTAAAAACCTGCTGCCAGGATTGTTGATTGCAGACTGCAATCAACACAAGAGTCCTTGGCAGAGCACCCAGAAAAGTCGTGGTCCTGTGCATTGGGCATTGTGAACAGGCCTAGAGAGAGATGCACCATAACCATTGTCACAGGGGTACGAGCAGAGACTCATCACACTCATTTAACAGAGTGGCCTGCATTAGATGGGTCCACTTTCAATCCTGGCTGAACTAATCAGGATGCAGAGTACTCATATGTACAAGGTTAATTAGCAATGACTTGAGACATTCAGTCTCTCTGCTTGCAAATGGGAAAAAAAAGCTTTCCTTCCTGGCAACACAGTTTCGCCAGCCTTCTGAAATTTCTCAGATAGACTTTTCTCTTGTCTTGATTCTCAAGCAAAACACCCTCCTTCCTTAGGTCAGACACTCTCTTTGCCACACTAAGTCTTAAAGGGGTAGCTGCCATTAACCAAAACATCATAATTATTAACATAATCACTCGTCTCTGGAAATTAAGGCTTTAAATAAACTCATTGCTAACCTGCCACTTAATATTCTAGTGGTATTATCAACTAATGACCAACCATGCTTCAGTACAAGCTACAAAACTCAGATCAGGTGAATGCTGAAAACTTAGTTCTCAAATGTGCTGGGTCCTGCTTTATTCTGTGAGTTTCCTTTTTGACCTCAGGCACACTCAGTGTAGGGCAAACCCTATTTCAAGAGAAAGAGACATGACACCAATATGCACCCATAGATCTTAATGCAACAGTACGACCTATTTTACAGCTTCTCTACCAAAGCACTTGAAAGGTTTCATCCTGGAGAGCAGCCCATAATGCCAGGATTTATTTAAAAGTTAAAATCACTTTCATTGCAAAAATACTCCTATTTTAAATTTGATAAATTGAACTCAGATAAAACTCTTCGAAAGTATAAAGCTTCTGCCTAACATCGCTCTTTCACAGAATGCTGTTATCTCAACTCTCAGATAAACTTAGAAAATTGAAGATCCATTGCCACAAAATGCACACTAAAGCCAAATTAAAACTGAAGCCGCAATCATGAGCCTATCTTCACAAACAGGACAGAAAATCACTATCTAGAAGACACTTGAAGTATTTAACAAGAGTTTCTCACCCTCAGGCTGACACCAGTAATTAAAATCTTCGTCTTTTTATTTAAAAATGTTATTTTATGTATTTGTATGTAAAATCATTCAGTAAAAGCGAAGAGATCTTGTACAATTCTCTGTCACATAGGTTTCAAATGTGGCACAAGCAATCTGGCAGTTTTATTATAGGTCAGTAGTCAGAGCAGATTTTTTGAATATACACCAGAAGTGATGTAAAACTATGATAATTTCTATGATATTCTTAAAATTTGGAACAGTCTACTTGTGAAAGCCTTGCAGGTTTGGGATGCTTTTTTTCTCATTATTAGCTTTAGCATTTATTGTAACCAAAAATGATATTATTTTTATCTACATAGTCTGTCTTTGCTGCGTGCTTGCAAATTTCATATGACTCTCTTTCAACTAAACAATTTGAGTTTTCTATTCATACACTCAGGACTGCAATCACTAGAGCTATTTGAAAAATTGTATCACAGGCAAGAGCAGACAAGAATTCATTCTTTTGTAGGCTATGAAAAAGGAAGACATTTATTGTTATTCTTGTAGGGGAGGGAGGCTGTGACAATGGAAGTTAAATGACACCCAAAGATTTCAACCGTATTGTCAAAAGCTGGGTTTGCTTTTAGAAAAACATGAAAATTGTCACACATTCTTATAGTTTCACAACTGTCACAAATATTCACAAATTCAGCCACATGTTTAGATTTGTTCTGTTTGGTACCAAATCAAATTAGAAATATTACATCTACTTGCAAGCAAACTAAACCACCATTGAAAACTGCGAAGACTGAGTGTTCACATGATCTTAATAGTGCTAAGTCATACACACAGATGTGCAGACTCAGATTGAGTAACATCTTTCCAAATAATTACACTTATATTAGTGATCTAACCTATGGGGCGATGTAGCATATATGTATATGGCATTTTACTTCATACCTCTATGCCAGACATAAATATTCTTCACTTTAGAAATCAATCATTTTGAGGCTAGACCACTGCTCATGTACATGGGTAGGCAGGGAACTATCAATGAATTTGGAGAACAAAAATTCACAGAACAAGTAGCTACACCATTGTGTACCTTCTGTTATCACTGTGCCCCAAACTCTTCCACAACCCAAACAGCTTAGCTATTGTATGAACATATGACCAAATCTATTGGGAAAATAATTTAATTAAGCAATTAAGAAAGATGCCTTTACCAGTTAAAAATACCCCAACAGGTATGACAGCAGCTATGAAAGTATTGCTGGCTGATTAAAGAAACAAGAAGCTGATGATAAATATAAATCAGAGTGTAGGAATCATAGAAAATTGATAAGGGAAGAGAAGCAAAACAACTCAATCTATCATTATGCCAGAGCTAAGGACAATTTGAAGGCATATTTCTCCATGATTAAGACAGAAAGGAGTCATACAGTTATGCCTCCAGAAAATCACAGTTTAATATCTGGGAAAAGGACAGAGGATATCACTGTATGATGGTGAATAAATGTTCTTCATAACAGCATACTTAAGCAAGATGTTAAAAAAACAACTGCTAAAACTGTACATTATGTGTGTTGAGCTGCTGGGGAAGCTCCAAAGGATGGGGAAAAAAACCAAACAACACAACAAAGAACTAAGTTCTGATGATATCTTAAAAGACTCCATAGAAAGTAGAAAAATATATCTGTCAGTGACTGAAATCTTAATAAAGATTTTAACTGGGTAATAAAATTCATGTTTATAAGTATGGGTGTCTAATAAATAAAAACTTGTTAATAACTTTGTAGCATTCTACACAAAAATACATGGATTGATAAAAGTAATAATGAAACAGATGTTGCCAAGACAATATACTTGGGCACCAGTGTGATTGCTTCTAGGCAACTGGAGCCTAGTTGTGTATCTAACTGGATAAGCTGGTTCTTCTGAGAAGTATCACCAAAATATATTCAGGTCTTGTACACACATCTTGCAAGTAAATTAATCCAGACCCACCACAGCTCCACACCAACATTTTGCTTTTATTTGAAAATAAATATGAAGCTCCAGAGGCATCTGTCCTCTCACCTCTAGATCTGCTCCTGTTCCAGCTTTGAACCACCTGCCACCACTGCACACTTACGGCTGATGAGGAGAGCAGAAGACAGGGGAGCAGATTCTTCTCTCTCTCAAAGACCAAAGCTACTATCTTCTTCCTCTTTTTTTCCCTCTGTTACACTACTGGAAGAAGTGAGAGAAAAGGCAAAAAAAGGAAAGAAAAGCCCACAGGACTGACATCATTAAGAAACATACTGCATTTGAGCAGCAGCACTGGGGCTGCTGGTAATGCTGCTCCCCCATGTTTTCTTGCTCCTTCTATTGCCAACTCCACTGTTCTGCTACCAAAGCTTTCTGAGTCCCTGCAGGAAAGAAGGAAAGAGAAAAGAAAAATTAAAACAGTGCAAGGTCATGGTTTCTAACCCAACTTTCCTCAGACTTTTTGCTTGCATAATTTCCTCTGATATAGTCTAGCCAGAGGCTGACCTCCAAATCACATTAAGTCTAATAACTGCTAGAACAGCCCCCCTCTCTCATTTCTCTGTGTCATCACACTTTTGCATCTTTCCACTGAGTTAACATATTATTTTGCCTTTCTTATTAAAGGGCACCCTATTGCCTTGCTCTAGCTATTAGATGTATGAGTTTATTTTGCTGTCAGGTTTACTCCTCAGTCTCCTAACCCCTGGAGCCCCAAGCATGTTAGCACACACACAGATCCCCCTCTCTCAAGCACTTATTGCCACTTCCTGACAATACGAAAAACCCCTTCACTAAGTCCTGCTTTGCAGCCTACCTTCAAGCACATTTCTTCTCAACACCTACAGATAATGACAGTCCCCAGTGGCAAGGCAAGTTGTGGTGTGACACTACCGAGCTGGTTAGCAGAGAAAGTAAGGCAACAGACAGAGGCTATTACATAAAGACAATCTCTTCCAAGAATAAAGTTGCTCTGATTTGCTGTAGCCAAGCTAGGCACAGGTTTAGTAAACTTAGCTAACTTGTTTTCCCCAAGCTCCCTGGTGTGAACATGGGCCTCTGCTTGCACTCCTGCGCTTAAGCTTGTCAACATGCTCACAGCACATTTACCTGTTGCAGCCTCCAGCTGCCTGTTCTGAAATAGTGCCTTCTGAAATAATGAACTTTGTCTTATCTTACATGTCCATACAGTGTGTAGAGCAAGGCAGATCATATCTTTTATTGAGCTTCTTAAATATTACTTTGACGTAAGTGGCTAACAGAAACAGCAGCAATGAAGCTACATATTTTAATGAGCAACAAGCTCACCTTTATGCTTGGTTTAAATCCCGCAAGGACTGTGGGCTGTATGACTCTTTCAGCACATGCTATTTGGCAGGGAAATTATGTTTTACCCAATGGATATTTACTCTCCCTTTAGCCACTGAGATACTGGACTAGCACAGTTTTTATACATAAATCTTAATTTTGTTCATTGGTTCTAGTTCATCTATATTTCCAAATAATAGAACATAAATCTGATCACACAGTTTGGATAATATCATTGTTCACTTTATAGCCATGGCTCACCGTCACACTGGACAAGATCACACAGGGGATAAGGTCACGGAAACTCTCTGTGTGTCTTCGACCCTGTGATGTTATCAGGTACTCAACCCTAAAGCAATAGAAACACACTGATAAAAAGAGGGGAAAGGGAACTGTGATAATAAATCAACTCAACTGCAGAGAAAATATTGATTTTTTTTTTACAAGTCAGTGCACAGATTTGTCAGACAAAAGAATAGAGATGTCAAAACCCACAGAACCAAAAACACTAATATTAAGAGAAAAACAACTCAGCTACCTACAAAATGCTAGAATGTGTGCATAGTGATGTTTATCAGGAAGAGGAATGGTATTTTATCATAGTCAGAAAATTTAAAGGAAGTATTTATACAATCTGTATTTAGCAGCTACTGTTTGCCCCTGACACTAATTTTACATTAAAACATCTTAGTAGGGTCAGGCAGAAGGGGAGTCAGAGTCCATTGCAAAAGGAAAGTGCCTCTGGCCCAGTGAACAAAAGATGCTTCACTCCTCACCTCAGGGAGGTGACTCACTGGTCATCACCAGTGACCATGCAGTCACCTCCCCAGGTGGTAGTAAAGTATCTTGCTTCTCTTCAGTGACTTAGAGGAGTTTTCTTTCCAAAATGGCCATGTTTCCTTCTGGAAAATGGGAGATTGGTCATGGTAGGTCAAGCAGGGAAGACCATATCGGAGAGACAAGGCATTAAAATTCTACTCCACTAAAGAAATGAAGTATTAAAACTATATAGCCAATTATAATAAATATACTAGATGACATCATAAACATTGATTCTTTCACCAAGGATCATAAAAAAAAATACCAGCTGTATGAAATGCCAAGTACAACAGTAGAAATAACTAGCAGTTCAGAACAGTGATTCATCTGCTATCTAACACTTCAATAAATCCAGAGAAACCGAGGTCAGAAGAACAAGTACTTCAATTATTTTGTCCCATGTAACAGAAGTCACAGAATCACACAGAATCATCCTGATTGGAAAGGACCTTGAAGATCATCAAGTCCAACCATAACCTAAATCCACCTACTATAACCTAATCTACCCGTTCAGTGCTTAAATCATATCCCTAAGTACCACATCTATATTTCTTTTAAACAATTCCAGGGATGGTGACTCCACCACCTCCCTGGGCAGCCTGTTCCACTGTCCAACCACTTTTTCGGTAAAGAAATTCTTTCTACTATCTAGTCTAAACCTCTCCTGGCGCAACTTCAGGTCCTCTCCTCTTGTCCTGATATTATTCTCCTCATAGCACTTATTCTCCAGATCTTTCACCATCTTGGTAGCTCTTCTCTGGACACACTCCAGCAACTCGACATCCTTCTTGTAGTGAGGGGCCCAGAACTGGACACAGTATTCAAGATGTGGCCTCACCAATGCTGAGTACAGGGGCACGATCACCCCTCTACTCCTGCTGGCCACATTATTCCTGATGCAGGCCAGGATGCTGTTTGCCTTCTTTGCCACCTAGGTACACTACTGATTCATGTTAAGTCAGCTGTCAACCAGCATCCACAGGTCCTTTTCCACCATGGAGCTTTCCAACCACTCATCCCCAAGCCTGTAGCTTTGCATGGGGTTGTTGTGACCGAAGTGCAGGACCCAGCACTTGGCCTGATTAAACCTCATGCAATTGGCCTCAGCCCATCGATCCAGTCTGTCCGGGTCTCTCTGCAGAGCCTTCTTACCCTCAAGCAAATCGACACTTCCTCCCAGCTTAGTGTCATCTGCACACTTGCTTAGGAAGCACTCAATCCCCTCATCTAGGTAATTAATAAAGATATTGAACATGACGGGACCCAAAGCTGAGCCCTGGAGGACACCCTTGGTGACCAGCCACCAACTGGATCCAATCCCATTCACTACAATGCTCTGGGCTTGGCCAGCCAGCCAGTTTTTTACCCAGCAGAGAGTGTACCTGTCTATGCCGTGTGCCACCAGCTTCTCTAGGAGAATGCTGTGGGAGTCCTTAAATTTCATGCAATTATTTGTATTCCAAAAACCTGTTTAGCTAAATCAATTATTTCAGAAAAACATTCAGCATTGATTTGAAGACTTCATAAGGGGTAGAAATCATCAGTTCCACTGGTAATCTGTGCTGATGTTTGTGTCCTCACTGTTAAAAATTAGAACTAATTTAATATTCAAATGTGGATGTCTTAAACTTCCTGCCATTATTCTAAGATTCTCTCAACATGAAGGTATTTGGGCATTATAATCACATCACATCACATTCAAATCTTCTTTTTAGAAAACTGAATAGATCAAATACCTTAAAACTCTCATTATAACTCACTTTCCTTAGCACACAAGTTATTTTGGGGGCTTTTACTCAGTACTTCCAATACTTCGCAATTCTGGAGTTGAAAGGGGTTATCACTCACGTGGATGTAGGTTGAATCTATGACTGCCTGGAGACACTCTGGTGTCACTTCACCAATTCACAAGACTCTGGCTCATTGGCTACATGCCATTGCACATGTACAAGGTATGAACTAATACTGAACCACAAACCAAGCCACTGTAAAAATGCTTCAGCAGCTTGATATTCTTTACTCTAAATTTTGCAGGCTGTTTCCATTTGCTTGGCCTTGCTTTTATTTCCATTAAATGAGAAGCAATGTTGAAAAGGAAGAAAATAGACTGCCTGTTTCATCTTCACAGCATGGTCACAACGATCTTGTTCAGGGAAGAAAGTGCAGTGTAGGTAGCAGACCAATTCTGGGCCTCACTGTAAAGGTAAACAGCAGTTTTGATTTTCAACACCTACCCTTCACCCCTTGCCAAGACGCTAAAAGAATTAGGATCATTCAAATATTCTTGAATTTTATTTGTACATTCTTTTCTGTTATGGGATTTTTGTTTTATTTTCCACTCTTTTCAGTCTAAAATAGCTAAGCCAAACACAGAAATGCAATGCACAGAAACGGTTGCCGGAAAATAAGCTGTTTCCAAAATACACTGGTTTGTTCTTGTTCATTAAGGGAATGGAACACCTGCCTTATGAGGAAAGGCTAAGAGACCTGGGGCTTTTAAGTCTAGAGAGGAGAAGACTGAAGAGGGACCTAATTAATGTCTATAAATACATGAGGGCTGGGCATCAAGAAGGCAGGGACAACCTCTTTTCACTTGCGCCCAGTGATAGGATGAGGGGCAATGGATTCAAACTCGAGTACAGGAGGTTCCACCTCAACATGAGGAAGAACTTCTTTACTGTGAGGGTTACAGAGCACTGGAACAGGCTCCCCAGAGAGGTTGTGGAGTGTCCTTCTCTGGAGACTTTCAAGACCTGTCTGGATGCCCTTCTGAGTGACCTGCCCTAGTTTTTGGTCCTGCTCTGGCAGGGGGGTTCGACTTGATGATCTTCAAAGGTCCCTTCCAACCCCTAACATTCTGTGATTCTGTGATTCTGTGAGGCCTGACAAACGTTAAAAAGTTGTTTCTTTGGTTGTTATATGGACTGTTCACTATCTGGACTTCCGAATTCAAGGCCAAAGTCCAAGCCTATGGAGCCTTAGAAAAATTCAACCAAGAGCTCTAACACTGGATTCACTGTACTTATCTAAGTACAATCTAAGTATAATATGAAAACATCTAGACTTAAAAAAAACATCTCATGGAGCCATACTTCTTAGACATAAACAAAAGTCCTGTCTACTATGTCAGTAAGAAATTGTCTTTCCTATTATGCTTTCCTTAGAAATTTTGTTCCCACCCTGCCAACTAATGATTAAAGTTAACACCTTCATTTCTTCTACTTTCCTGCAAAACATTAACAGAATTCTCTTGAAACAGAAAAAAAAAAATTAAAAAAAAACAAACAAAACTGATTGTTCTTAAACAGGTGGAAAAGCCTCAATCATGTAGATCTGCTTCAAGATTTTTATATGATAAGTTCATACCCCTTGTCTTATCAGAAAAAAGATCAAACACAATTCATGCTCAAATTCCTTGAAAAAAAACCCAAACAACAGTACACTGATTTAATAATTTTAATGCTTTATTTTTTCATTTCAAGTGTGTGATTCACAACATGGGCAGCTATACAAAATACTGCACCAGGGACTGAATCTTTACTCTCTTACTGAACCAGGCTGCTCTGTATTTCCTGAGCTCAGACTCAGGCAGCAAAATTGAGTGCCTGTTCCTTTACAGCTCCAACTAGTGCATTCCTTCCCTCCTTCAGAATCTCCTGCCTTGCTCACTTTTCCCTATTTGCTGATATGACATCAGTATTCAACACTGAAAAGCAGAGGACGAAAACATTCACGACAAATTTATTTTGCTCAGACTGTGCAGTTATTTGTCTGTTGTAAACCTAAGTTATTCTTATTAAAATGTAAGGCAAACATGACATGCCCGCTGGCATTTTTCCTTCGCACCAGCAGATCTTATGAGCCTAACAAGGCTCATCCATCATTTGCACTAACCATGGACTGAGGCTAAAGGTCAGGAGTCAGGGTTTGGAGAAAGTCAACTGTAAGGGGACAGAAGGCATGCTGATAAGGAAAAGACTGTATCACTGTCATCTACTGGCAGCAGTGATTGACAAAGACAATATTGTTCAGCAATAAGTTACAATTATCCATTTATTTCATACTTTGCTTTTGTTCTCCATGGTTGTAAGATGCAATACTTACTGCTGAAAGTCTGTGAGAGATTTCTATGACTTCTGCCATGTACAGTGCACGGCATCTGCTCATCCTTTAGAGGCAACCCCTTAGTGAAAGGCTCACAATTTTAGATTCCAGGTTCAGTCATTTTGCCCTACACAGATGAATTTCTCTTTCCTCCAGAGGATTGAACAACTGGGTGAGAGAAAGCAGATGGTCTCGCCACTGTCAGATATTCCTGATCACACTGTCCTGACATTTTTCTCTGCAGGGATGTTCTTTTCAAAAAACCCATCACTATGTTAGACTTTCTTAAATACAATAAGCTTTACAAAGTAAGTCTCTCTCTGAGCAGGGCTCCTCTTTCATTCCCAACTATCCAAACTAGAAACTTGGCAACGGTTTTCCAATTTCTAAGACAACTGCTCTCCATTATTTTAAATGTCTTAGCCATACCACAAGTAGCCTAACCAATAAAAACATATTCCAGTTTTTTAATGTCATTTATTCAGAAAATTAAGTAGTAAAAGAACAACAGTATATATGGGATTATCTTAAGAAAAGAAAGGTGCCTCAGTATAGTCTGCTTAACAACAGCAGTTCCTTTTCCATGAAAAATATTCTAATTCCATAAAAGCAGTATACAGTAATATAAAACATTTCCCAAGAGACATGACACTCCTTTCACAGTCCAAAAAGCAAATCATAGGGACCCTTATCTCAGAAGGGTTTTTTAGGAAAACATATCCACAAAAAATATACAAAAATAGGATATACTGGATCTAAAAGCAATAGTCTCCACTTCTGAAACTACTGACAAGTTGAAGTCAGAAACAGAATCAGGGTCTGCGATTGTCCCTTGAGGATCCAAGAAGTCCAGAATTTAAAATTTTAGGAGAGAGCAGTCCTTAAAGACACAAAAAAAATCAGATAATTTAAGACCTGAAGCGATCTCTTAGCCACTCAGTCTGAGTTACCATAACATTCATTACATATCTTCCCTCTCTCCAATGCTGCACTGAAAAACTTAAACTTGGCTAAAGTAATGTTTGCCCAACAACTGCAGAAACACTTGCCCTAGGCAAAGTCTTGCCAAGATGTATCAGGTGAAGAACCTCTTGTTCACCCAGTAGTACATTTCAGTGCTTGCCCACTCTTGCTGCGGGGCAGCACCTCCCAAGTAGTCACTGTTGTGCATTTCCAGCCAGAATGAAGATCTCTTCAACAGCCAGCATTTTTTTTACCTCAGAAATCCTTACACACAGTAACAAAGTCACCAAAACCTTTTGTTTTTGTTCTCTTATCTGAACAGATGGGGGTTTCTAAGTCTGCCCTTCAAAAGCCTTTACATCATTTTTGCAGCTCATTTACGTACTGGCCTTGCTTTTAAAATATGACCACAGCCAGACCAGGGAAAACAGAGAAGTATTTATCTTCTCAGTATCTGTCTCACTGACTTGGCTTAAAGAGGTAAAGATCACCTGTTCATTAATCCTCTGTTCTCATACCTAAGGACCACATTAGCCATTTTGTCAGTGTATCAGTGACTTCAGTATTTATGAAAGAAAAAAATGCTGCAAAAATGCTGTTAGTGTTCCAGTATGCCACAGTTTATAGTTTAAAATTATGTCTTGTATAAGGTGAATGTAAAAAATCTCACATTCTTTTTTCAAAATTCCAGCCTACAATCAATTGGAGATACAGCACCAAGGAGGTGAAAGTGTATACAGTAGAGTGCTAGTCTTTCTTTCAGTGACAGCCTTTCAATGCTTTACATACCTGTCATTATTTCCCTGAGAAGATAAATACTTAATCTTTCAAGATGTTGCATCCTCTTTTATTCTATTATTGTTTCAAGTAGGATTTATTATAGCAGGACTAACCATACAGTTCTGAGAACTGTCAAATCACCAGAAAGTCATTAATCTTGGGCATATACACCAGAAAAACTCCATATAAAAGATAAAGAATAACTTAAGGATTTTAGCCTTTAGTGGGACCTTCTTTTTCTGTGTCCAGCTCCAGAAAACTGAAGCCCATCAGGCAGCACATTTAACTCCCAGAAGGCTGCAGAGGAAAGGTTCATGTGAAAAAGCACTTGACTGCTGAAGGAGCCACTCTGCACAACTATTAATTCCCAAGAAGGACGACAGAGCTTACACTAAGAGTGAAATATGTGCAATTGAGGGTGCTACCTATTTCATTATTGACTGCTGAATGACCCAACGCTGAAGCCTGCTTCAAGGAAGCAATGATTCTCCTTTCCTCAATTTACTGTTTCTTTACACTGAAGTTCTGTAGTCTGGGACTTTAGCATCATAGTCAGACTGCCTTTTCTTAAGGATTTTTGGGTTTTATTTTGGTAGGCAAGTTAAGTCAAGACTATTTTAAAAAGAATTCTTGAGTATGAGACACTGGCAAAAAAACCCACTACATACCATCCATTTAGAAATATTTTTATTTGCAATTGTATAGTACATTTTGGACCTTTGAAATAAATATCAGACTCACCTGTGAATTCAAACCCTCCCATGCTGACAATAACCAAGAACAGAGACCCTCTTCTTTGAGAAAGCCTCTTTATTACTCATGAAGCATAGCAAAAGTCAATGCCAGCATAAGGGTGATTGTTTTTGGTTTTTTTTCCCCTTGTTGACAAACTCAGGGTAGCCACAGGAGCTGATCAGGCATGCTCAGAGCACAACCTAGCCATTTCTTCCTCCTCAGGGAGCTTAAAGCTGCCCACAAAATAAGATCTTACATTGCTGAAACCAAATGTCTAAAATAAGGGCAGAAATACTATCTTAGGAAATAGCTCAAAGCTTCTTCCTCCTTTATCTAAAAAAATTTGCTTTCTTTTGATCACAAAACAGAAATTCTAGGCTCATTCACACCATTTAATACTGCAAGGCAGTGGAATTTTTTAGCTGTCCTTCTCACTACATCAAATTTTCCGTTGAAGTACTACTAGGCTTAGAGTCTTGTCTCTAACACTATTCTCAGTTACCTATTCACCTCTGCTTGTACTCTAAAGGTTACCCAGATGACTCGGGATGTTTCAAACAGTTTTTGCACTTTTGAAAAATCTCACTAAGCACTTATCTATCTACCTATCAAAATATTATTTGGTGTTTTAAATCTTTCCTTTAATGAAGGGTGCAAGTAATATGGCTTTATTATGTGTTTAATGTATAAGTACTTTTGAGAAAATAGTAACTTGAAATAATCTATTCGTCATTAGAGTTAACAGAATCTATGTATAAGATTAGTTTTTTGTAGTTTTATTAACATAAGTAATATAAGGAAGTTTTAGATTTGCAACATTTTTTTTCTGTTACAGAAAAATCATACTTTTCAGGTGTTACCTGAGAAGATCAGGGGAACTATAGGCCTGTCAGCCTGACCTTGGTGCCTGGCAAGGTTATGGAGCAGATCATCCTGAGTGCCATCAAGCAGCATGTACAAGTCAACCACGGGATCAGGCCCAGCCAAAATGGGTTTAGGAAAGGAAGGTCCTGCCTAACCAATCTGATCTCCTTCTATGACTGGGTGACCTGCCTAGTGGATGAGGGGAAGGCTGTGGATGTGGTCTACCTGGGCTTCAGCAAAGCCTTTGACACAGTCTCCCATGGCACCGTCCCGGGAAGGTGGCAGCCCATGTCTTGGACAGGTGCACCTTTCACTGGGTTAAAAACTGGCAGGATGACCAGGCCCAGAGAATGGGGGTGAATGGAGCTGCATCCAGTTGGTGTCCAGCTGGACTAGGGATGTGATTCTCCCCCTGTACTCTGCAATGGTGAGGCCTCACCTCGAGTACTGTGTCCAGTTCTGGGCCTCTCACTTCAAGAAGGATGTCGAGTTGCTGGAGTGTGTCCAGAGAATAGCTACCAAGATGGTGAAAGATCTGGAGAATAAGTGCTATGAGGAGAGGCTGAGGGAGCTGGGGTTGTTTAGCCTGGAGAAAAGGAGACTCAGGGGGGACCTTATCACTCTCTACAATTACCTGATGGGAGGTTGTAGTCAGGTGGGGGTCGGGCTCTTCTCCGAGGCAACTAGTGACAGGATGAGAGGGCATGGCCTGAAGCTGTGCCAGGGGAGGTACAGGTTGGATATTCCTCACGAAGAGGGTGATCAGACATTGGAATGGACTTCCCAAAGAAGTGGTGGAGTCACCATCCTTGAAGGTGTTTAAGGAAAGATTGGATGTGGCACTTAGTGCCATGGTCTAGCTGATGTGGTGGTGTTAGGTCATAGGCTGGACTTGATGATCTCAGAGGTCTTTCACAGCCTCAATAATTCTGTGATTCTTCTGTTCTCTCTTTCTGGATACCACAATGACTCTCTGTTTAGGGCGATGACTTCCCTGTGAGCACAGGAGACACTTTTCTATTCCAAAGATTCACTTAAAGTGGGAATTGCTGGCTTTTCGAGCCCAAATCACTGTCAAGTGTTATTTTATGCCAGGCATTGCTGATACGTTTCAGAGACTAAAACCAGAACAAGAAGCTGATCCTTGTTCCCAAGAGGTTACAACCTTAGACTCAGCAGCAGAGAACAAAAGGATTAGATACACAGAGAAAGTAGTAGACGATGAAACGTCGGTTTGCATGATATATCAGAGTTAAATCACACAAGCAGTTTCTGCTGGAGTGTGTAGCCTGTTTTTTTTCTGGAAAGGTAGATGTCAACCAAGTAAAAGAAATGCGTACTTCCATCAAAGATCTGCAGTGTCCAAACTGAATGTGAGATATGTACCAACTGCCATTTCAAAGGAGACAACAAAGTTACTGGTTCATCACAAATTTGCTTTCATGTGATTACAATTTGGTTTTGCATGATTACTTCTGATGCCTATTCCACGAACTTACATGTTCACAAATCTGTGGGGGCAAAGATCCCCTGTGTCAAACTACTATTACATGACATTATGCAGAGTACTTAAAACATGTTGAAAAACCAACTGCCAAGCATTTGATGTCTAAATTCCATTTAGTGATCTGATTCAGAAGAGACTTTCTGTTTGCCTGAAGTGTGCCTGTGGCCACCTCATATATTTTCATGTTTTTTTCCAAGTTGTGTTCTCTCTCAATATTTTTTCAGTATCTCTAAATACCAATTTTGATTTGGAAAATAATGTCTATGTAACCCCTCTATGCATCCTGTGATGTTTTAGCACTGTCCTTGGTTAGCAGTTACCTGGTTTTGTTTTGCAATGAAGAATAAAGTCAGCAAAGTCCAACAAGAATTTTTGTCTCACCATTTGATTACTCTTTTTAGATGACAGATATGGTTAGTAGGATTGCATCATATGTAAAGCTGTCTCTATGCAACTGTCAATCATACACTTAATCAGGTTCCAGATATTGTGTTCTTCTAATATTTTGATAAGGCTTCACTTAGACTTCTTTATGCTACACTCCATATCTGACATTAAAAGCACCACCTTTTCTAACAAAACAAAGCAAAACCAACATTGCTACATTTATGGCAACAATTAAATAGAGACACAGGATGACTCCAAGGTACCATAAGGAACATCCCTGTAGATACTTCTATAAATGATGGTTAATAAAAATGTTGGGTTTATATCTAGTGTCCTATGTCAAGGAACATCTTGGATTTCTGGATCTGTTACAGAATGCATTGCATAGCTTTAAATATTTTGTATCTGCTCTTATTCTAAACATTTTTAAATACTCTCATCTGTTAATAAAATCACGCATAATAACAGTATCAAACTCTACTTTGGTCTACTCTATCTCTATATTACAAAGTATTAAATATTAAACAATTTAGAAAAAAGAAAGATGGAAAAGAGGTATTCTTCTTATCAAAACTTAGCATTAATATTTAATTAAAGTCCACATGTGACATATGATTAAATAGTGATTTTTTTTCAGGAGTATTTCTTCTTATCACTGCATTTATTGTCCTGGATTGAGCCAGGATAGAACCAATTTTCTTTCTAGTAATTTTACTTTTCAGTTAGGTCTCTTCTAAGTAGCTACAGTTGCTGAAATTAATGGCATGTTTTTCAGTCAGTGTCTGCTTCTAGGACTGATAACATTTGATGTTCATAGTTACTGCCGGAGAATAGTATATAGAACCAAGGCCAGTGCTTGCTTCTGAAAAACATCTTGTGCTCCAGAACGAGAAGGGAGGAAAGGGGTCACACCTGTGACTCTCCCTTGGGGAGGAGTGGACCAGACAGGTGCCCAAGATTGATCACAGTATTCCATCCCATATATGTCATACTCAGTTTTCATCACTACTGTTTCATTAAAGCTGTGCAGTTTAGTTTCCAACCCGTGTCTCTCTCCCTTATTCTCTCTCCCTTTCCCATAGGAGGAGGGAGGGGGGTTAATAGAGAGCATCGGTAACTCACTTAATTGCCGACCCAGGGCTAAACCATGACAATTTTTAAATGACAGTACTAAAAATACTTTTTTGTATTAAATATTTAAATTTTGAAACAAAAAATAATGCAGAATTCTGTATTTCTCAGACTTGTTATGAACTATGCAAGATTGACCCACAGTCAAAATCATATTGTCAATATTTCTGGATTCTTCAGTTTCCAAACCTTTATTTATTTATTGGAAATTCAGAGTTGCAGCAAATGTCATTCATGTCTATTTTTCAAGCAGACTTTATTGTTATTTAGAAGTGTAAAACTTCAAATGCAAAATTTTGCTCCAGAAACAAGTCATTTTATCTAGTGACCTGAATGAGAGAAAGACAGAAATTCAATCATGGAATCATAGAATGTCAGGGGTTGGAAGGAACCTCCAGAGATCATCTAGTCCAACCTCCCTGCCAAAGCAGGATCAACTAGGGCAGGCCACACAGGAGCACATCTAGGTGGGTTTAGAAAGTCTGCAGAGAAGGAGACTCCACAGCCTCTCTGGGCAGCCTGTTCCAGTGCTCCGTCATTTATTCAGTCACCTATTCAATTTTTTTTTCCAGTGAAAATAAGTAAATAAATAAATTCAAGTTTTTATTTCTCTCCACATTGTTGAACACCCTCTTCCTGTTTTCCCTAGTTAGAGTTACTGCAACCATCCTTTCCAAAGGCTTTTGGTGAGCATATACAGCACTTGTATTGATGGCTTAGCTTTCCAAAGAAGGCATGCCTTTTTTTTTTTTTTAAATACAAATCTGTAGCCTTTTACTGCCTGTATTTATATCACCTTGACCTCTTTCCATTCTATACTTGTTACTACTAAGGTTGTATTGATGTTCAGTTGAAATGCTTTGTGTCTAGTTAGTTGCATATGCTTCGGCCAACGTGACTCTAGCACTTAATTGTTGTGTTATGCTCTCAGGTCAGGGACTATTCAAAACATGAGAATTGTATTAAGTTGTAGCTGCAATTTTATCTCATTTAAAGTACATTATAGTTTATATGTACTTTCCTCATCCTAAGGCTGATTCTTAATAACTTTAGCCTGACAGTTAATAATGTAGCAATTGCTTGCATTACATCTAGTGTATTGTGTAGGAAAGGCAAGTGACCCTCAGAGCCTGTACTATTTTGCTGAGAAAACTGTACAGAGTGAAAGAGAAATAGCTGGTTCTCCCATGCCCATAAACCACAGCAAGCACACACACACAAGAAGAGAGGAACTGGTGAGCCAGGTAAGCATTTCATATAGGCACAACACAGACAAGGATGAGATTAGTTTCCATATATTTATCATCCACAGACAGTTCACATCCTTACAGTTATACCTCTGGTGATCAGGAGCTTTTGCAAAGAATGTGATGACCTATTTGTCTTACCTGGTAGGAACAAAAGGGATTTTTTTGACGCCTTGAGAAATTGGAAAATGAAGACTCGGGTCAGCACACATAATACAATTAAAAAGTATTTCAAGCTCTGGGACACAGAATTTTTTTTTCCTTTAGGATAAATTATTAACTGGTTTTGCTGCCACTACCTGCTGCCCTAGTCATAAACTGTTGACTCACTCTGTCAGGCACTGTTCACACACACATGTATCATTGGAACCTAAAAGCTCATAGGCTGTGAAGACATACAGTAGGACACTAAAGAAAAAAAAAATAATATGGGAAATGGGAAATTGGAAAGATTACAATTAGAGTAACTAATTTGTGTTATTTCATACAAAGTTCTTCTAAGAAGGTGAAAGCATTTGTTAGCAGACAAACAAACTGAATAGGTTAGGTAGTGATATTTTTCATCCTGTTCTCTTTGCTCATGCAAATAGAAAGAAAAAGATCAATATTCATGAAGATAAAAGCACAAATATCTTTGAGGGGAGAGGGTGGGATTACCATAAGCACCTTAATCACATACCATTTACTTTCTATATTACTTCTAGACAAAGCAGAAAATTAGGTTTTGCTACTTTTCCTTTCTGTGGCCATATTAAACAAAGCCACAGAAGCAGTTTGCTTACTTATACGCTCATTAATAACATACATTGATCAGTCTAATTGCAAGTGCACATTCACACATCACTGCTAAAGTTATATATCTCTGCTAATGTTATTCACCTTTCCCATTAAATTATTAACTCACAATTGTTCTCAAAAACATTTTATAAGAGCTTCCATAAAATTACATTCTTTAGAAAGAATGCTACTTGACATTTCCCATGTAAGTTTTCTGCAGAAGACAGTAATTAAAGATCAACTCCACAAAACCAAAAATGTACTATAATCCATAAAATGAATCCATCATAATGCAGACCTATGATGTAGCACACTTTTATATTGCCTGAGAAGCATTTTTGTATATAAACATAGGAGAATTCATCACTTTCAGAACTCATCACTGTATTCTAGTGCTCAGCTTTTGTAAAAATGGAGTTAATCAGCATCCTTAATTGATTGTCAAATGAGAGAATTTCATTTCTTCACTCTATTTCTGGGTAAGCCAGAACACATTGTGGACAACAAGGGAACTGCCACCCTTGTCTTTTATTCAGAAAGAGACCCAGCTTCACAGGTAACCTAAACAAAGTCTTTCTGTTTGGTTTACTCCCTGGTTTGCTGGAATGGCCTAATCCCATAGCCAGTTTTGACACACACGTAATTTATTCCTGAGCTCCAGCATGGAAAAAACCAAACTGTTCCCCTGAGACACAGAGATATGGAAGAGACACAGACAATATGATTTTGAGTGAGGTCACTTTACAGTCCTCTACCTAAGACAGTCCTTCAGCACTGCACTTGCATCTTCATAAATTCCAAACTACCTTGTAAAAACAGAATATCCCATTGATAGCATAGTGTAACTTCCCAGTCTGTTGAGCTGCAAAGCACCCTTCTGATGAGTTGACTATTATATTATTAGCCAGGCTTTTTTCAGTGACGTCCAGTGATAGGACAAGGGACAATGGGTGCAAACTGGAGCATAGGAGGTTCCATGTAAATATCAGAAAAAACTTCTTTACTGTGAGTGACAGAGCACTGGAACAGGCTGCCCAGAGAGGTTGTGGAGTCTCCTTCACTGGAGACATTCAAAACCCACCTGGACAAGTTCCTGTGTGATGTGCTCTAGGTGACCCTGCCTGGCAGGGGGGTTGGACTAGATGATCTTTTGAGGTCCCTTCCAACCCCTAGGATTCTGTGATTACAATTTATTACCCAGAAAACTCAAATAAAAGTAATAACCATGTGAAATTGTAAACCAGAGCAGGGTGTGGACTGGTAGAGACTGCAGACCTGGTAAACATCTCCAGGGAGACAAGCTGAAATGTTGCTACCAGGAAGATATCCCAGTAGCAATAAAGGGAACGGTCTGGGAACTCATAGCTGCCAGCTATAAGAGAGTCATCAAGAAATGCAACTTCAAAAGTGAAAAATCTCTGCAAAAGAGGTCAGAAGATGCCAGTGAGCATTCTGAAGGAGCTACACACGTGCCTGCAATATCTGGAGCTGCACAGTATCAGTAGCTAGAAAGCAGGAAAAGAGACCTTTGTGTTCCCTGGCACTGGCAATTACATGTTTTGGGGTCTCAGTTCAATATTGCCTCCAGTGCATTTACCACTGTAAACATAACCTCACAGCTCCCAGAATCTCTGAAGTCCAAGACAGAAACACCTTCACTTCTCCAGGCCAGTGCAGGTTTTTAAACCTATGGCAGATTACTAGTGCCTCACATCTTAATAGTTTCCACCATGGTGGGTCCCCACCTCTGGTGAAAGATATCTTTCCCATCCCTGTGGGTATTCTCTCCTTGCACAACTGCCTGCAAACAATGATATCCTTGTCTAGACTGAGCAGGAGACAAGGGGTGTGGAAGGCATGAACAGGGATGGATTTCTTCAGCAGCATAGATTTTAAGCCAATCTATGGGAACCAGAGATACCTGAAGAGCTTGTTGTTGTATCTGAGCGAGTCTCAGGGCTTTCCACAATGAAAATTAACTTCCTTGGGACGGCCCTTTCCGAAAGACTAACATTGCACTGGGTTTGTTTTCAGTGTATCTGTGGTCCTCAGGGTTTCCAGAATAATTGTCAGATGATCATGTGAATCATTTTATCTTCTAACTCCTTAAGATAACTATTTAGAACACCACATTATACATGCACATAACTCCCAGCATTTTTTTGCACTTTATCAATTATTTTCTGGTCATCAGGTTCTAGAATTAAGAGACAGAAAAGGCCAATTAAAATGATCCAGTCTATCTTCTGTGTGTTCAGGTAATTTTATTGATGTTACTATCCAAATTATATAAACCTCAAGTTACACAAATTTCTGAGGATGCAATTTTTTCAGTTTTTCAGATTAAAGACAAAGGTTTTTAAAATTTCATAATTTAAATCATTTACAAGTCTTCAGTAATTTATAATTTTGCTGATTGCCAACAGCATTAATGCAGAAAAATAGGCTTTTTCCTTGAAGTTTATGAATTATTCTTTAAATTTCCTTCAATCTTTTACTTAATTATTTGCCAATTTAAATTTTCCTCTTCTTGCCTTTTTTTTATTCCTGACTTTCTACATTATTATTGAGTTCATTCCTACATTGCCATTCAAACAAACATATGCACATCATTCCAGACTTTAGAGCAGATCTTCCTAAAGTTCTTTTCCTGTTCGGAGAGCATCCAGTTTACTGAACATTGGGATTTTCCAACTGCCTTTGAAGTAACTGACGTTATGGGTAAATACCTGCTGCTAAACAGAGGCAACAATCACTGTTTCGGACATGTTGGATGTCTGAGACATCAGCACAGCAGACATGGCTCAGGTACTGGAAGAGATCTGTACCTCTGTGGAGACCAACTGGAAGTCAGCTGTTGAAGGCATCAGAAAGCTCACGTCTGGGCAATTGGCTCCCTCCCAGTACTTCTGCAAATTAAACATCACTAGTTTGGAACCTAACCTACTCATTTCACAGTGGAACAATGGGACAGGCAGTGACACCCTGATCTTTCAAATGCATAATGGAAGTTGCTAAGGGAATATTGGTTTAAACACCTAGAAGGATTAGAAAGAGCTACGACACCATATGTTTGAGTGGGCACTTTGTCATTTTGGATACATATCAAGGGAGGACTACTTTTATCATGAAGGCAAGAACAGAACGCTTTAGAAACCTAAGTAATAGAGTGGATGAAAAAAACACCTGCCTGCACCCCAAATGGAAATTGCACATATAACTCCTAGGTGGCCCATGCAACCCCCCAGCTCCTTTCCTGCTGAGTGGTCACTTGCTAAAAGAACAGTTACAAAAAAAGACGTGTAGAAGCTGGGCAGATGTAGCACTATATCTCCACTACTATGTGTTGCTGGACTGCAGATAAATACAGCTGGACATAAGCACAGTGCCACATCTACATGAGTTGAGATGCAAACTGGCTACTAAAAGATAGACCTCAACTTCATCTGACAGTGCAGACATGCTCAATCATGAAAATCAAGACCTCAAGACTACTATTTGGCATAGCCCATATAATTTCAATTCAAGAACAACTCAGTGAGCAGGCACATACAGCTCAGCCAGCAGATCACAGAAGATGGCAAACTCAAGCTGACGGTGACAGACTGCTGGGGATAACTTATTGGGCCAGCGCAACTGCCATCAAAAAGGGACATGTGAATAGGTCCTAATAAATTATCTAGGTGTTTCAAACCTCTCTCTCCCTCGTTTATGTGTTTGTTGATTAATCAATATTGGAGGTAAAATATGTAAGAAATAGGATTATTTCTTACAACGCCATATGACAATTTTAAAATCCAAACAACCCATCAGACAAAGAAGCTTTTTTTTAATATCTGAAACTCAAGAAACAGTTTTTGAGCTATATACAAATTGAACACGATTGCTCAGTCAGAGTGAGTCTACTAAAAGAAAATTATCTTCTTAAATATTTAACTTGCTGATCCCTTCAATTACAGATTGGAAAAATCCAATCCTCCTGTATCACTTCCCAATATCCTCCTAAGGAAAACACTATAAAAATAAAGGAGAGAAATTAAATTCTCTGCCCATTCAATGTACTATAATTTACAACCTCCTTCATTAGTAACAATAGTCAATGTCTGACAAGATACAGTGCACCTGTGTTCTGTCTGTCCTCTCTCATTTCTTCAAGCCCCAGCTAGAAAGAAGACAGTACTGGAGATACTGGGTCAGCTTTGCACCACTACAGAAATCCACTATCAAGGGGAAATTGTCCACCAGGGGTTTTTTTCATATTTTTTTTTACGACACTTACAGTCGCTTCATTCCCCAGGAGCAAAATGAGGCTGCTGGATCACATCAGTTAATCGTGTCACAACATCCCCAATACTTTTAAGAATAAAAATAGAGCAGGAAAAAAATTTAATCTTTCTCACCTCTGCCTCCCCCTCAAAAAAGCCCAGAAACAATAGATTATCAGTCCTCCTTACCTTTTTCAGACAGGATGAAGAGAAATTTAAAAGGACAAAGCTAGCATTTTTCCTTTCCTGTCAAGTTAACGAAACTTGGATACGGTATTTATTTTTTCTTCATCTAATTTCCTGTAAGTACCTACATTAGAGAAGGAAAGATTCAGAATAAATACTAAAAAAATAATAATTCATTGAGAAAATGGCTTATACCAGATGTCTGTGAGCTGTTAGCCACATGTTGCCAATTCAGTCTTTTGTTGTCATAAGCTAAGCACAGTTCCTCCAAGTATCATTCGTTCCTTCTAGTATCACCAACTAATCTGATTGAAAGACCAGACAGTAGGCTCCAAATTCCCACATGGGGACTGCCTGTAGCTGTTAATAATTTTCACACCAGGGAAACATAAAAAGCTCTTCTTGTGTTAAGAGTGTTTTATTTTATTTTTAAAAAGGTACCTCAGATCCACATCTTTCCACGTACTTATTCAAACCACTTGCAAACATTCTTGCACATTTTCACAGTCTGCTGCCAAAATATATAAGTTCGGCAGCATCAAATTACTTCACCATCTTTTTCTGATTTTCAGACTCACACTTTTTTGACTAGTCCGATGGCTGAGGAAATTGCAAGGTGCTAAAACAATCAGATAAAACAAAACAGACCATTACCTCCTCTTACTGGCTCATCCTATTCTCCTTATGTAACTTTCATATTTGAATAATGATAGAGATGGCTGTCTTCTAGCCATCACTATTATAAAGCAAATGCACTTACAAGAATGGAGTTTAAGGGAAAAGACAAATATTAAATATTTTGAACAAGCATAAACTTTCAAACAGAGAGTGAGCCTGAGCTGAAACAGTGCAATGAACATTAACTTCTTCATGCATTCAGATCCTTAAAATTCTAACGTTTTCACTGAAGATATATACAGTATCTAAATACACTTACAGATATTTTTCCATTTTCAAGTTTCTTTACTGAATTCATCTATTCATTAAAATTGAAATCTCAACGTTAAAAGTGTTAATTTTTTTCTTCAAGAAGCACTCTTTTATTTCCTTGCTACACTGCAGGACTGGAATATTTGATATTTCTAATCTGTCTCTGTGGAAGTGATATCAAAATATAGTGCAGTCTAATTTTTAAAAAGAGAAATTATAGAAATACTCCCTTCCCAAACTTTAGCAGCCAAGCACTGAGGACCCTCAAAAGAAGGCAAATGTTAGAGGTTATTCTTCCCTTGCTATCTCTGAAAATGCAACAACATGTAAAATGTGTTATCTTTCCTATTAATGCAAAGTGAAATGCAGTTTTGCATGCTGTCTTATATAGATCTGCAAAACAGGAAATGATTGCTTGATAGGGACGATGGCAATCAGAAGCATCAACTATATTATTATACAACATGAAGGTTATCTTCTATCTTAGAAAGCTGCACTTATTTGAATTGAAGGCATACTCATTGACCTGGAGGCCTGTCAGGAATTACATCGTACGTAGAGAAACTCAGTAAGATCAAAGACAATTTTCTACAGTCCCTATAAATTTCCAGCTACCCCACATTTTCATGCTTTTTGTTCAAAGTGAAAACTTCACAGACAAGTTTGGAACTGCTTCTCAAAATCCTTTCAGTTTACATTTTTACAAACACCTTTATATTCCTGTGTGCAGACAGAAGTGAAAGGAAATAGTATTTCTGTAGTATTTACTCTTAACCTGGAAATCGACAACACTTAACTTTAAAACAGGTTTATTCCTGCACTATTTGCAATTTCAAGACTCTCTTTTGCTGCTTGCAACCCAACTTACAAATGCTTTCAAAATGGTTGTTGTTCAAGGAACTCATCCTCCAGGCTCAAGAATGGTCCATCCCTACATGTACCAAGTCACACAAAGGTGGCAGGAGGACACATAGATAAACAAGAAGCTCCCAACTAAAATTAAATATAAAAAGGAAGCATGCAAGAGGGATGCAGGGCCAGGTCATCATTGATGCAGCTTTGCATTTAAGCAGCACAGTTGCTGAAACTAGCAGCATTTTGTGACCTACACTACGAGATCCAGTTACTGGGAATTAGATGGCAAAATGGACATCACCAGATCCCAAAGGATGTGATTAACAAAATAACAGCTATGGCCCCACCATCTACTAAAAAGAACACTCAAGCCTTTTTAGGGACTGTTGGTTTCTGGAGAATGCACATTCCTCGTTACAGTCAAATTGTGAACCTTCCTATGAGGTGACCTGAAAGAAGAGTGACTTTAAATGGGGTCCTGAACAACAGAAAACTTTTGAACATATTAAAAAGGTGATTGTGCAGGCAATGGCCCTTGGACCAGTTTGAACAAAGCCAGACATCAAAAATGTGCTCTACACCACAGCTGGGTACAACAGTCCTACCTGTAGCCTCTAGCAGAAACCACCACGGAACACTCGACGTTGACCCCTGGGATTCTGGAGTAGAAAAGGAGACACTAGCAGCATATGGAGTTAGAGCTGTTTCAGAAGTGATTGGCACTGAAGTGCAACTTCTTCTGGTGCCCCAATTGCCAGTGCTGGGCTGGATTTTCAAGAGTAATGTTTCTCCTACACATTATGCCACCGATGCTACTTGGAGTAAATGG
The DNA here is from genome assembly GCA_020745705.1 of Hemiprocne comata. NCBI lineage: Eukaryota > Metazoa > Chordata > Aves > Apodiformes > Apodidae > Hemiprocne > Hemiprocne comata. The sequence continues at coordinate 96,158,289 of CM036587.1, read as the reverse complement.
ACTGCTTTAATCACCCAGCAAGCTCAAATGGGAAGCCCTAATCATCCAGGAATTGTGGAAGCAATTATGGACTGGCCAGAAGGCACACACTTTGGAATGCCACCACAAGAAGTGGTGAGACAGGCTCAAGAAGCTCCACCATATGATCATCTACCAGAGACTGAGAAACAATTTGCTTTTTTCACCGATGGCTCCTGTCGTTTTGTAGGGAATTGCCAAAAGTGGAAAGCTGCTGTGTGGAGTCCTCTGCAACTAGTTGCACAAGCAGCTGAAGGAGAAGGTGGAGCGAGTCAATTCAGCTGGCTTTGGACGTTACTGAACAAGAGGGGTGGCCGAGACCCTCTCTCTACACTGACTCATGGAGGGCAGTAATTGCCTTGTGGGGTTGGCTAAAGCAGTGACAGCAGAACGACTGGCAGCAAAAAGGTAAACCTATTTGGGTTGCTGAGCTGTGGAAAGACATTGCAGCTCAGATAGAGAAACCAGTTGAAGTGTGTCATGTAGATGCACACGTACCTCTGAGTCCAGACACTGAGAAACATCGACACAACCAACGAGCAGATGAGGCTGCTCAAGTCTTCCAAACAGACTTAGACTGGGAACATAAGGGTGAACTCTTTTTAACTCGATGGGCCCATGACACTGCAGGTCATCAAACTTGGTATGAGGGGAGATGATCAAAGTGCAGGTATGGGGAGGCTTGGAAAATTGACTATATCACACTGCCTCAGACCTGCCAGGGTAAGTGCTATGTGCTTACAATGGTGGAAACAAGTACAGGATGGCTGGAAACATATCCTGTGCCTCGTGCCACAGCCCGGAACACCATCCTGGGCCTTGAGAAGCAAATCTTGTGGAGACATGGTACTCCAGAAAGAACTGAGTCAGATAATGGGACTCATTTCAAAAACAGTCTTGTGGCTGACTGGGCCAAAGAACATGGCATTGAATGGCATATCCCATACCATGCACCAGCCTCAGAGAAGACTGAGCGGTACAATGGTCTGTTGAAAGCTACCCTGGTGGAACTTTTTAAAATTGGGAAAAACGTTTAGCAAAGGTGACCTGGTTAGTTAACACCAGAGGATCATCAATTGAGCTGGTCCTGCTCAGTCAGACCTCCTACACAGAGTAGATGGGGATAAAGTCCCTGTGGTATGTGAAAGGAATCTGTTGGGGAAAAGTGTTTGGGTTTTTCCTGCTTTGAGTAAAAGCAAACCTGTTTGGGGTGTTGCTTTTGCTCAGGGACCCAGGGATACTTGATGTGTGAGGATAGTGAAGTACAATATGTACCTCAAGGAAATCTAACTTTGGGGGAGAATCCCTAATTAGAGCTACCTAATGTCCTACCTAATTAGGTAGAACATAGAGCCTATGTATAATGCATGGTCTGGAATAAGGGGTGGAAAGTCCTGGTTTGAGCCAAGATGAAGCCAATTTTCTTTCCACTGATTTTTTTTTTTTTTTTTCTTCAGTGAAATCTTGCTTAAGCAGCACATTTGCTGAAACTAGCAGCAAGTTTTTCAGCCAGTGGACTGATAATGCCAGAATGTTTAGGGTTACTTCTGAGAGACCAAGGACACTTTGTTCCGGTTGTTGAATTCGTTGCTTCAGACACTAAAGGAGAAGTAGAGTTGTATCTACAACCCTCCCGTAGGGAGGAGCAGACTAGACAGATGGCAAAATTGGCCAAACAAAATATTCCATCCATATATATGTAACACTCAGTATGAATTCAGGGATCATGGAAGGCAAGCCCTTCTTCTTCTCCCTTTTCTTCTGTCCACAGTCAGCATCCAGGGAGGACTCTGTCTGTCCATCTCCTTTGATCCCTAGGCCCATGCATTCCTGACCCTCATAGCTCTCCCCTCAGCTCCTGTCTGCTCTGCCGCTCTCTCCGGCAGCGCTCCAGGACATTTCAGAGCTGCTCACAGCTCAGGAGAGTGCCGGGGGAGCTGCTGGGGATGGGGGGAGGTGATAGGGGTTTTGCACATTCCTGCACATATTTGTATATATTTGTACATATTTTCCTTTATCATTATTATTTAATTAAATCTGACTAGTTTAGTTTTCAATCTGGAAAGCCTCTCGCCCTATTCTCTCTCTCCTGTCCCTACCTGGGTGGGAGGGGAAGGGGATCAAGAACATTGCTGTCATTGGTTTAATTGCTCATCTTGTGTTAAACTGTGACAATACTTTAATTCTTGTCTCAGAAATAAGATATATCTATTTTATATAAATATACATACACAAGAAGTGTGGAAGTGATTTAGACTAAACAGATTTATATTACATTATGATGGAATTCAGAATTCCATCAGTTTAGTTCACTAAAATATGGTTGCAGTGATTTAATTACATTGAATTAGTATTTTCACTGAAACAAACCATCAGGTGTTTAAAAAGCTCTCTAATCCAGTAGAGAAGGCTAAAAGCAGAACCCCTAACTCGTAGCCAACACTAAATTCAAATCAAATTAAGCCACCATTTTTTAATAATAAGATAGAATAACAAGTCATCTCTTACAGTTTTGAAATTTAGGTTGTCTACCCTTCTGAAAGGGTATAATAGATTATGAGTTGTTAAGCTCTATGCATGAAATGATCTAGGGGGGTTGCTGCCTTTCCAGTTTGAACTAAATGATCTAATGGTCCTTTCTAACACAAAATCAATTATTTTGTGGAAGTGTCAAAACAGTTGCTTTTAATCAAAGTATAATTTATCCTTGTCAAAACTTATGTTCATTCTGAAGTTACCTGTGTGACATGGGTTAAATTTGAGGAAAAAATGGTGGTAATCAGTATCCCAGAGTTCCAGTAGCCACATTTTAAGGCACATCCTCTGATGGAAGCTGAACACTGACATGTCAACTATTGTAAGATAAAACATTATCTATATTTATTCTACCCTTCCTGATTGCTCAGTCAGAATGTGCTAATATACAGTGTTACTGATCTGAAGAATATTTATAGACTCGTGGCTTGCTTCCAATCAGAACCATGTCATTTAACCAAAAATACACATTAATTCTATTAACCAGTACTAAAAAATCTCATTAATGCACTTATTTCAACTTGAATGTTTCTTATTCCAATTTAACTGGTCAAATTACATTTCAGTGAAAGTACCATACTATTTATTTTATCCTCTACCCTGTCTCCACCACAAGAAAGTGTCCGTACAAAGGTGGACACTGCTTTACACTGCACTGGGTTCAGCAGCATACAGATGGCCACAGTCCCTACCCCTCTGGCATGCCAGGGCTCAGGGCACATATTAAGGCTCAGTCCTTCATTCTGCAAACAAGAGGGGAGCAGCTGATCACTAAGAGACATACAGCAGGGCCGGGTGAACAATGGATTCCTGCTTGGAGAATGAACATAATCTGAGCAAGTAGAATGAAAAAGTTAGCTTGACAGTAGCAGGAATGTGTTCGTTTTCTCCTCAAAAATACAGCAAAGCAAAGCTACTTTCATATTTGGGCAAAACAAAATATTTCATTTTCTCTGACAAGAAACATTTTATTTTTACCATGGGCATTGAAAAAGATGCAAAGCAATAGAATGGAGAGCTAGATTTAGACACAAAACAAAGGACATTGCTCTTTTTTCTGTGGAGAACCCCAGGTTTACAACAGCTACCCCATTACATGCACGTGTACTTAACCACCCTCCACTTGAGGAGAACTGAACTCACTTACTACTCCTTGCAAAATGCCTGCAATGTGAAGCCCTTGGTAATTCTGCTGGGATGCTCTGCAACTTTTCCTAAGCTATTCCAATCTGAAATATTCATCAGGACAATGAGAGAAAAGCATTCTGTACCTTGAGGTTTGTAACGCTCAGAGCCAAGAAGCCTGGTAAAAGCATGTTTCACTTAATGTATAAGATCTGACTGATTGGCTATAGTTTACACGAGTTTGTACACCACCCAACAACCATGTCCAAAAACCTCTTGAAAAGGCAGTTTGAGGTATTTTATTTCATCTTCCTTTCCCAAGAAAAAATTAAATAACCTAACACTCTGAGATTTCCCATCATAGTAACACACAGTGATAAGTCAATATTCCATCTCATTTTAGGAAAACAGCACCCCAAAATGACTGTAGAGGCATGTTTCTAACCAGCAGGTCCCTTCCTACCCCAATAACACTCTACCCACTAAAGCCATTTTCTAACACTTTCCTGAGCAAAATTGCTGGTTGAGTGACCACTGATAAATCTCCTATTGAATGCAGAGAAGAAAACATCTACTTCTCTGCAGTGCATGTTCATATATAAGGAACACTATCTTTTCCAACACAGTATTTCAAACTATTTCTGTTTCTCCACTACAGAATCACTCAGCTCTAAGATTAAAGCACAGCATCGTTTTTATGAATTTTGGGTCCCTCCTGAACAGCAGAATGCTGAGGTTTTCATTTTGCTCTGTCTGTATACACCTGCAGTTGGAGCATAACATTCTGATTCTGCAAACATGCATATTTTCAGTTCTCTGAGAAAAAACAAACAAACAAACCAAGCAGCAAACCAAGCTTTGCTTTGTCCATCTGTAGCTGAAGTACACTGTTGATTAGACCCCACATTCCTCTTCAGGAAGGGTTTTACTATCTTCACAACCCTGTGGTGGCATAGCTGGACCCACACACTGCTGTTAACAGCCTAATCTCCCAATATGAGCTATTACTAAAGTAGACAAGGGCTAGCCCAAATGGATTCGATTTTCTGGTGACCTTTTTAGTGACAGAATGTTCAGGGAGGGCTTTCTCAGAGGAGTGAAAGAACAGATGGGTAGCCAAGGCTGATAACTCTTTTTGCTTTACTGCATGGGACCTTTCTTTTTTCCCTGTGCTCCCCAGATGGATTTTCCTTCTTTATTTCCTGTAGTTTTAGCACATTTCCAAGGCATTATTTATACATTTATTCTTATGGCACAAGCCCTAATAGCATCAACATCACTGTTCATTTATAGCCCATTTAAAGCACTTTTGACTCTTAAAAGAAATGGTGTTACATGAGACAGTGTACACCTTTCCTTGGTTCACTTCAGCTTAGAGCTCTGGCTCTTCTCAAAGCCTCCTTTGTATCCTTTAGCAAAGCATTACTAGAGTTTTGCCCTAATCAAAAAGTTCTGTATACAGGTCTTAGTGCTCACTGCAGGACTAACTTTGTGTCATTTCTGATTGTGAAATGCTTTGGGTGCCAACGATAACTAATACAGCATTCTGAGGAAATAATGCTTTCCAAACAGATTGCTGAAAACATCCAGATGTTTGTACACCTTCTCTTTCTGCCAGACCTCTACCACTGCATCAAAAATAGTTAAAAAAAATAAAACCAAACGCTGGACACCAAGCACTACTTACTAGATATCTCCAAGTGCAGTACTGAATATATTCCCATTTTTACATACATAGTTATTAAGGAGGTATGAGTTTAGAAAACATTGTATTGTGTGTAGGTTTTCTTCAACCCCTACAGAGAACAGCAACTGTACCCACTCTATGGATACTTCCCCTAGGCCCTTCAGAGCAACAGGTACATCATACTGTGCTGCAGGATATAAGTCATGAAAGACTTGAGTGAATTTAGCTCTGTTTGTGCATCCTAAAATCTCCAGGAAAAAGCCTTCAAACATTTCTTCAAATGCCCTCATTTCTCCAGTAATTATCCTCTCCTGCTGAAAAGGGTCTGCCATTATTTTATTATTGCAAAAAATATTTTCATGCCGAGCCTTTTATGTATTTTCACCTTTTTTTTTTCACATTGTTTTTGTTGACCCATACTTTTATGTACCACATTCATTTAGGATATTATGTTCAGAAGCCTTTGCCCTGAAGTGTATTTGTCTTCTGTTGACTACCTCTATCTTCTCTTTTAATGCTTGTCCTTGGCCGCACTGCACCTTACGCACTACTGCTCAACCCAACTAAAAAAAAAACACTCCCATTTGATATTAGATTAATATTATTATAATATTATCCATTGCCTTTATCAGGAGTTATTTTAATCTAGCAGTGGTGTTATCTTACTTCAATATATTTTGAGGTCCTTTGAACTCCTGCAAAGTGATACAATTCCATAACAAGTCTTCTCTCTTCTCAAACTGAATGCATGTTTTGTATTTTTGTTCCAGAATGTGTCATATGATGATCATCTCCACGTGCTTTATGGGGACCCTAGCTTTGTTATGTGTATTTTCTTGCATTCTTACAGTATTTTGGATCCTCCTGCACGACTTCAGGTTCAGAGAGCAGCCTCTGCACTCCACATATGGGCCTAAACCTGTTTCCTTCACAGTAAAAAAAAAATAAAATCACTTTTTTTTAGTGTAAATCCTGGGCTATACAGTAGCCTTATTTTTGGTTCTACATATTGCCCATAAACTGATCACAAAGCAGGGAAATTGTCTAAAAAAAGGGAAAACAGGGAGAGAGACAAAGAGAAAATGGCTCTTCAGCCACATCACACATGCAAATAAGTCAATAATTTTTTATTTCCTTGTATTTTCTGTTCAAAAATAAAAAATTCAGATGATTCATTGTTACATCATCCCAATCTCCTTTTTTTATCCTCAAAATACTTTTTCTCATTCAATATTATTATTTTAAATCTGAGATACTAGCATTCCACATTATATTCACAATGATTGTACATGATGGATTTGCAAAGTGGCATAATGAGGTTCTGATTTGTTCTCTGTTCCTTTCACAATAATTCATAATATTCCATCTGATTTTTGACTGCCACTGAGCCCTGCTCTTTGGTTTCCATGAGGCTATCTATTACCACTCAGAATGAGATTTAGGGTTATAATAGTCAACTCACAGCCCATCTAAGAATATGCAAAATTAGAACCACTCTTTCCCCACCCTCCCCCTTTAAGGGCATCTTTATCAGTTATTCTACATTGAATTTAATCAGCTATTTTATTATAACATTCTTGGATTGCTTTGCAGCTCTTTATGATGGTATCATCAGCAAACTTTGTTGCCTCAGTATTCATTATATTTCTGATCATTTATGAATATGCTAAAAAGCCCATTGCAGCACAGAATAATAGACTTCATTGGCAAATTCTTTTGACTGTGACAAACAATGTTTTACCCATGCCCTCCCTTTTCCCTAGTTTATAATTCACTATTTATCCATATGATAACCTTCCTTGTTACCCCATGGTCTCTTACCTCTTAGAAGATTTTGGTGAAAAATATTGATAAACTGTTTCTGGGAAAATGTTACTTGAATTCAGAGAACACTAACAGAATCACAGAATGCCAGGTTGGAAGTGACCTCAAGGATCATCTGGTCCAACCTTTCTAGGTATTACTATAGTTTATATGAGGTGGCTCAGCACCCTATCAAGTTGAGACTTAAAACTGTCCAATGTGGAGGAATCTACCACTTCCCTTGGGAGAATATTCCAATGTTTGATTGTCCTCATGGCAAAAAACAGACCAGATTTTTCTTTTTTTTTAAACAAAACATGAAGGCTTATCTCAAGTATATATTTTCCACTTGTCCATCTAATACTGATATTATTCAGAAAAGTTTGTTCCAGCTTACTTGACATTGAATTTACTGACATGCCATTCCCTAGACGTTCCCCAGAGATAGTGTTTTTAAAACTGGCATTACATTAGCCATCTTTGGTACCAAGACAGATTGAAATGACTGGTCATTCATATACACATCTCAGTAATTCAGCTGTTTCATCTTCAAGTTTCTTTAGAGCTCTTGAGTGAATGTCATCTCTGCCTGGGTATTTATTCTTGTCCTTTTTGTCCATTTGCTCAGAAACCTCATCCATAAATAACTAGATTTGAGAAAGATCCTCCAATATTTTTCCCCATCAAAAAGATTACCATCTGCAAAACCTCAGCAAGTTCTTCTTGAATGTATATAGATACACAAAAAGAGTTAGTTTTTTCAGCTATATTGTCTCCTCTTTCATATGTTGATCACTTCTTGGACCTACAGGTCTCCAGCAGGGCTACCTTTTGAACATACCAGGAAAAGTTACTTGCTCTTCATGTCTGTGCCTTGCAAGTTATTTCTCTGAACAATTTCTCTTTTTTGTTTTTTTGTTTGTTTTTTTTCTAATTGCTTTTCTGATCTCATCTACCTACAATCTCAACATCAGAAAGCTTATTTACCCATTGAATGTTCACTCATGTTCTTTAGCCATAACATCCTTCTTTTGGTATTCAAAGACTTTTCCTTCACAACACACAGGAAGTATACATTTGTTTTGAGCTGTCAGTATGTTTTGGAGTTTTTTTTAATGACAATTGTTCCAACTGGAAAAGTTTTACTTCTGCCTATACATTTAGCCTCTTTTTAAATAAAACTCCTCTTATTTAGTTTGCTGTTTTATCTTCATAATTTTAATTTAAATTGAAGCTTTATTTACCACATAGCATGAGTCTTATTCTAGAATAATTTAATTAAACAGTACTGAACACCCTAAACCAGCCATTTTTCTGTTTTCCTATGGTCTCTCTCTTTGTTCTCCCCTCCAAGGCCCTGTAGTTAAAAAGTGAAACACTGCTTATACTTCCTTTCATGTTTTCCACACATTTCAGTACTAACAAAGGTCTGAAGTACCCCATTCTTCCCACAAAGAACTATTCCAGGTACATTTTATTTTTGGTATCAAGTCCCATTTGGAAATCCAGGTACCAAGGTATGACAGAAGTTTGCTTCTTTCAGTCTCAGTTTAGCACTGCATACCCTGCAAATGTGCAGAAGTTAGAGCTGGTTCTTGTGAGAGTTCTTCCAGAGTCCCAGTTATCCACAGTGGCTAGCATTAACCTCATGAAATAGGTTCACAGCCTCACACCTTGGAAGGAAAACCTGCATCTGAGCCACATAACAGATATTCAGCAAGCATCTACCAGATGCCACCAAGTAAGGGAACTAGAACATCCTGTTTTTTTAACATCTATGGGTTTTTTGCCAGGCAAACCTGGAAAATTTGTTCTTCACTTTTTAACACCTTAAGGTCCACAAGGGTTTCACGCATCTGGCCCTACTGGATAGATTCTCTGTTAACTCTTGCACTGCTGTTGTCTCCACCAGCTGCACTTGCCCAAGTGGTACTCTCTACAAGCCTTTGTACCTAGCAACAAATTAACAATCATTATACTAAAGTATTTTGGGGTGCTCTTGGCAGAAAAGAGCAGAAGGGGGGGAAAAAAAAAGAGAGAAAAGAGGCAAAAAGAAGCAAATAATTTGCAAAGTAGCAGAAGCCCAACCCATAAGTTCTAGACGCTTGGAAAGCAACTAACTTATTTTCAAGAGTATCCTTGATTCTGGTGTCCTAAGTGTCAAGATTATTCTGGAAAATTGGAAAGGGTTCTGAACTGATTTACAGCAATGGAAAACCTGCTTTGCAACAAATGACCAAAAAAAAAACCCAACCCAAACCTAAAACACCACTAATTCATGCACCCAAGACATGTATAAGAGGTCAGCCAGTTACAAAGTACTTCTACTAGGTTATTGACGTCTCCTATGATTAGTAAAATATAAACCTCAACAACATTAGATTAAAAAGGGTTAAAAATCTGCCGAGATTTATTTAATCACTGCATCAGCTGACCTACAGATCCAGGTACATTCTCAGTATAATTATGCCTAATTCAGCATTTCACCACTATGCCATTCTGAAAACCCCAGATCAGAAAACATCTCATCCTACAAGTTTCTAAGGTCCTAAATTCCCAAGTTCCTGAAAAAGTCCCCACAAACTCCATCCAAGTTGTGGTAGCACCACCTCAGTGGATTTGGTGGATTTCTGGTTTGGAAATGAATCTCCCACCTCGCTGAACTTGGAGGTGAATTTTGAAACCTTTTTTTTTCCTTTTGTCATAAAATACTTATATTACTCAAAGAATGTATTTAATTCTGGAGTGTAGTCACAATTCCTATAATTTTATCTTTTAAAATATACCATTGAGATTTTTCATTGTAAAATGATATTTCTATACAATATACAACAAAAGAAGTTACCACATAGGTATTAACAATTTCTGTGGAACAACAGAATAACAACTTGGTCTTGCCTCTGCCTCAGTAAACAGTACAATAGCATACACAATGTGCAATATCTTTACCAAGAGACATCATGAAGTTTCAAGGCACAAACAACATATAGGACAATGATTATGACACCTTTGAGAATAGCAGGTAATCTGGTGTCAATTCAGCATTCCCAGGTAGTTCAATAAACAGACAATACAAAGACAGTGCATGTCAGATGAGCTACCAGCTATTCTGGTTGCAACTCTGAGACAAGGATGGATAGGTAATGGCAATTAGACCTGACTACAGGATGATGCTTATCCCTGAAGTTTACTACACTAAGGATAGAAGACAATGAAATAGTGGGATCTTCATTATCCCTCATAAGATGCCTGGAACACACACGCACAGCAGGCTCAAAGACTGAGAATTCAGTGATGTTAGAGCTAACACAGTTTTTTGGGACAAAAAGGAAGAGAGGAGCATCACTATGAAACCTTCAGCTGTATACTGCAACAAGAGGAGATGAAAAGCATTGCTAGTTGAGGTTGGCAACCCATGGAAGAAAAAGACAAGTACAAGTCAAAGGACTAGACTGACTTGTGAACATGAAAAAGAACTGAGAAGGCAGTTTGATGCCCAAGAGAATAAAAGGAAAAATAAGGGTAGCAAGAAAGAAGAAAACGAGAGCTACCTCTGAAATACAACAATGAGAATACCAGGCACTGGAAACTGAAGGGAAACCAAGTGAGTACACAAAACCACTGAAAGAAAACAGAAGGGACCTTTAGAACCCCAGACAGAATTAAAAGTGGCACACAGAGAAGGAAGCTGGAGATTCATGGCACCATGTGGAGAGGCAGGTCTGTGTGACCACAGCCTCCTTATAACTAGCTGTTGGTCCAGCTCTGGAAAGGGATCAAAATCCAACAATGGTATTATGTTTGTTAGGTGCAACTGGCAGATGGACCTGCAACTGAGAAGCATCATAAGTAATCTGGAAAACAATGACCCACCCCTAAAACAAATACTGCCCAATTCCCACTAGAAAAAATTATCAAGGACTAACTGCTTCAGGGAAGACTTGCAAACAAGCAGATATTTGTATGAACTTCACGGACATCAAACCTCCAGAGAAGTAAAAAGCCTAATAAGAGAATAAACTAATGAGGGGCATTTATTGAAGGAAGTAATTTTTCAAAATGCATAAATTTGACTTAAATGCCCAAGGGGATAGCTACCTGGGATCAAAGCCAATACAACTGATAAGAACAGTTTTAAACTGGGAAATGACAGGTCTCCAAACACTAGTGGAAAGAGAAAATATAGGGTACATGAGATTTCATAAATGGCTGTAAAAAAACCTGCAGTAGCAGGAGAACACATGGTAAATAGGAAGAATTAAGACTGAACAGCAATCAGGTAATAGCAGATGACATGCCTGAATCTGCTCTGTATAAGCAACAGAGTAAGAAACAACTCTGATCTGTAAACAACTCTCAGGAGCTTTCTCAGCACAATGGAAGATCTTTAAATACTTTTATAGGATCTGAAAATGAATGTTAAAAGAGAAAACAGAAGCTTGATAACATAGAATGCAGAACTGGAGTATAGATATAGAAGGACAGATACCATTCAGGAAAGATAACATTAAAGAAAAAAGCAGTGGGATGTGCAACAAGCTATAAGGCATTATAAAAGAGCTCTTTTTTTTTTTTTTTTCCTATAAATCAATTCTTTAAAATATAAGGAGTTTCTGCTGTAATCAAGGTGAAAGTTCATAAGAGATCCCTGGTCAGATATAAATATGGATGAAGATCACAGTAACATCATTGAAAAATGAATACTATCAGATATTTTGACTATCTATCGGGACAGGAGACAAGCTTCCTGAACAAGATTAACACTCACTTTTAGGCAGTAATAGCAGCTAATGATACAGTAAAAGCAACCCACTCTTGGATGTTACAGCCAACAAACCTGTGTAACAAATAGCCAGAGCTAACAAAAATATACATTATTTAAATTAGAATTTGTCATGTAATTAAGATTTAAATAGTTTATTATTGAAAGTTTACTTAGCATGAATTAAACCAAAGGGCTAAAATAATAGTTTCATAACTCAATTATCAATATCAAAAAGGCAAACTTCAGTAAACCTATGGAGCTCTTCAGGGAACTCAAATGGACTGAGGAATTCAGAGACTGGAATGTCTTTAAGTTAAAGATGCTAGGATAACTAGGAATCTGTATTCCACACATCTGGAGGGGATGCTAAATCTAATTGAATTGAGAATGAGCACAAAGTGGGCTACGAACTACATGCTCAGAGCCAAAAAATGCAGCAAGGACTATCAGGGTCTTCTAACCTCTACAACAACATAGAAACTGAATGGGACTTGCCAAATTTTCCTGGAATACTACAAGAAAGCAAAGCCAGGAAAACAAACAAACAAACAAACAAGCATATCATTATTTGATGAGTTTGAACAAAGACCAATGACAGTCTAAATTAGGCCAGAAGTTGAATTAGTATTTTGGATCTATTTTCAAACAGATTTTGATGACTGACTATTAAAATGGGCATGGATAACAACATGAATATAGAACAGGAATTATCACAAATGAGGCAAAAGTACCAAAAATTCAAAGAACTATGAACTCTTGACTGGGAAAGAATAAAAATTCTTCACAGCAATACCAAGAGATATAATGAAGAGACTACAACTTCCCCCTTCATTTCCTCATCAGGGGACAATATGGCTGACTGTGCCTAAGAAAATTTGGAAAAAAACCTTGAAAGTTTGAGTTTTGACTTATAAGGCAACATGGTTTCTCAGGTCCTTGCCTTGGACAAACAGCTTTTTTGCCATTCCATAAACTCAAAGAGGAACAGGACACATCAGCCCACACCAGCGGAGCTTTCCACCACAACATGGAAACACGGGTGTGCAAATACAGGGAATCTTGAGAATTAGGCAACTTTCAGAATCACTTTTCTCACTCAAAACATATGCTTTGATCTATGCATGCTTCAAACCTCTCTCATGCTGCAGAGAAATTTGTTCATTACAATCTGCACTATCGCTTAGTGGCAAGCTTCAGGCAGCACTTTCAAGTAGCACCCCCCCTGCCAACAAACACAATATATAAAAGAACCAAAGATCTGAAACCATCAAGAAGAATATGCCCCAATCTAATTGCAGGACAAACTGAGGAAATCTTCAAGAATTTCAGAAGGCTGCATCCTCTAAACACTACATTCCATCAGTGGTCCCACAAAGTGCTGACAGGCCTCAACACTGGTGACATCTGACAAGACACTCAAGGCACAATTAACCAGAGGCTTAAGCAGCAGAAGCAAGAACAAAAGTTTGCTCAGTGATGAAAACAGCTTCCAGAGGATGAAAAGAGACAGGAAAAGACTTCTCTTTCTGGTTCATCAGGCCATGGCAAACAGGGCCATTCTTAGAAAGTCTCTAAGCTCAGCTCACCTGGGTTTCACCTTTCAGGTATGTCCTGGAACCAGTATGATGTCAGTCAAAGTAGCCAAATTTAAGCTAACCTTGGTATTTTTCATCCAAACAGCAATTACATATCCATGTTGTAATGCTGATACTGGCATGCTCTGCAGTGTAGACAGTGAACAGGCTGTGCCACAGCAGGGTCCTCATTTCAGATGAAATGAATCTCTAAGTACTTACTTGGCATATCTGAATGGCAAGTGATTTATGCAATTTTGAGTATTTCTAAGAAAAGGCAAGCTATTTCACTTTATCTTTTCCTGCAAAATTTTAACCAGACCTGCCAGTCCCTTGCAAGCCTGGAAATCTCTGTTAAGGATTCATGAAGTGGATACCTTGATGAAGAATTCTGGTTTATAACAGAAATCTTGAATAGGGGCATAAACTAGTCCGTAAACAAAATTTAAATTGCTTGTATATACAGCCTGTGTAATGAGCTCAGATTTCATGCCTTATTGCACAAATAACACTTTTATTGTGATAAAACAGTATAATAATGCTTCTTTGGAACATTATTTCTACTATAACCATTTTACTTTTGCATCATGGAATACAGTGAAGCAATTGAAGCTACAGGCAACAAATACCTGAATAAAATATCTGCAAATACCATCAATACCATGTTGGCAAATATAATCACTTTTCCTGATTTGGAAAATGATCCCACTAAACTTGGTTCTTGCATTGGTTCTTTCCATTTTAATCACATTCAAAGTGTTACGAGAAGAAGTTGCTGACACTCATGACTGCTTGGAAAATTTGTTCAAATAAACACTGAGATCTGTAACAGTATAAATATGTTTATCAGTATCTGGGGTTGTACACAAGCTATATCATTCTGTTCTATCAGAATTTAACAAACACTGCATTTTCTTAACACATTTTAATCAGTTTTACAATATGCAAGAATATAGAGTAGTCCCCAAGAACCTGATATTGCACTATTTCTTTTGGCTACATTCCCAGTGAATTCAACAGGGATTTTTGATTAAGAGTGCTGGTTAGGATACAATAAAAGCATAGCATGGAACATTGTCTGAAGATAAAACATACTTCTCTTCATTCTCTGGAACAGAGCTTTTTCATTTTATATTGCAACATGAACTCTGCTAAACAAGTCCTGGTACTCCATAGCTGCTCATTTTTGTTCTGTCCTAGAACTCTAAATTCTCACAAAATCTGCTAAGTACACCCGGTGTTTATGAAATGTTTCATTAACCAGTGTTGCTTTTACAAAGTAGTTCATGGGAAACCTTAAATTTCATCACATGGAATATGTAGCAGGGAAAAAATCTCACATATTTGATTTTTATCCATGATGATATGTTAAAAATTATTTAGAATGAATTTTTATTTTAGATCTTAATACTTCCAAGAAGACAAAAAACACAAAATAGGCACATCAGTCAGTGGAGGTCACTGCAGCCCTGGACCCAGAAGCTAAGGGTGGCCTGCTGAAAAACAGGAAGCCCTGCATACATGCCTTGTGCTCAGCCACACATCCTTACAGTCCACCTTGTTCAAAAGTTAACACAGTTAAAATGCAAGTCAGGTCAGGATCTGATGTCACCTTTTTTCCTCCCAAGTTACTCTTCCTTCAGGTCACTACACAGATTCACCTTGCAGTACAGTTACATGAAAATGTTGCCAGCACAATGGATAGAAATGTATCTAAGAGAAGGTTGGGATGGAAGGGACAAGACTATCAGCAGCATGTACTTCAGTCACCTAAGAGCTATTATAAGTATTTCTCACTCCAAGATACTCCATGACATTTTTAACAACCACACCATTACATTCCTATCTCGGCAATTACTATCATTGAATGGTAGAATGGTTTGGGTTGGAAGTGACCTTAAAGATCATGTAGTTCCAACCCCCCTGCATGGGCAGGGACACCTCTCACTAGACCAGGCTGCTCAAAGCCCCATCCAACCTGCCCCTGAACATGTCCAGGAAGGGGTCGGCCATAACTCATCTGCACAAACTGTTCCACTGTCTCACCACCCTCACTCTAAAGAATTTCCTCCTAATGTCTAACCTAAATCTAACCTCTTACACTTTTGATCCATTACCTCTTGTCCTCTCACTACAAGCCCTTGAAAAAAGTCCTTCCCCAGTTTTCCTGTAGGCCCCTTCAGATACTGGAAGGCTGCTATAAGGTCTCCTTGGAGCCTTCTCTTCTCCAGGCTGAACAACCCCAACTTTCTTATCCTGTCCTTGTAGGAGAAGTGCTCCAGTCCTTGGATCATCTTTGTGGCCCTTCTCTGGACTTGCTCCAACAGCTCCATGTCCTTCTTATCTTGGGGGCTCCAGAACTGGACACAGTACTCCAGGTGAGATCTCATGAGAGCTGATAAAGGGGGAGAATCACCTCCCTTGACCTACTGGCTACACTTCTTTTGACGCAGCCCAGGACACAGTTGGCTTTCTGGGCTGCAAGTGTATATTGCTAGCACATGTTGAGCTTCTTGTCCACCATCACTTCCAAGTCCTTCTCCTCCAGACTGTTTTTGATCCACTCTCCACCCAGCCTGTATTTGTGCTTGGGATTGCCCTGACCCAGGTCCTGGACCTTGCACTTGGCCTTTAACTTCATGAGGTTGGTACACGCCCTACAGGCCTGTCAAGGTCCCTCTGGATGGCATCCCTTCTCTCCAGTGTGTCAACCTCACCACACACTTTGGTGTCATCAGCAAACTTGCTGAGGATGCACTCAATGCCACTGTCCCTGTTGCCGACAAAGATGTTTAACAGCGCTGGTCCCAGTGACAGCCCTTGAGGAACACCACTTGTCACAGGTCTCCATCTGGACATCGAGCTGTTGATCACCACTCTTTGAGTGTGACCATCCAGCCAGTTCCTTACCCAACAAGTGGTCCATCCATCGAATTCGTACTGTTCCAGTTTCAATACAAGGATGGTCGTGCGGGACTGTGTCAAAATCTTTGTACAGGTCCAGGTAAATCACGTTGGTTACTTCCTTTGTCCACCAATGCTATGACCCCATTGTCGAAGGCCACCAAATTAGTCAGGCAGGATTTGCCTTGGTGAAGCTGTGTTGGCTGTCACAAATCACCCCGTTGCTTTCCATGTGCCTTAGCGAGCCTTCAGGAGGATCTGCTCCATGATCTTGCCAGGCACAGAAGTGAGACTGACCGGCCTGTAGTTTCCTGGGTCTTCCTTTTTTCCCTTCTTGAAAATAGGAGTTATGTTTCTCCTTTTCCAAACAGTGGGGATTTCTCCAGACTGCCAAAACTTCTCAAATATGATGGACAGAGGCTTTGCAACTTCATCGGCCAGTTCCTTCAGGAGCCATTGATTAATCCCGTCATGTCCCATAGACTTGTACACCTTCAGGTCTTTCAGACGGTCAGGAACCTGTTCTTCTCCTATAGTGGGATCTTCCTTTTCACAGTCTATGCCTTCGCCTTCTCCAACATGGATGGTGTAACCAGAGCCTTTGCCAGTGAAGGCCGAGGCAAAGTAGTGATGCAGTACCTCAGCCTTTTCTATGTCCTGCATGGCCAGGTTTCCAGTTTCCTTCTGAAGTGGGCCCACATTTTTCCTCATCCGTCTCTTATTGCTGACATACCTGCAGAAACCTTTCTTGTTATTCTTAACATCCCTGGCCAACTCTATCTGTGCTTTGGCCTTCCTTACCCAATCCTTTGATTCTCTGACAACTTGTCTGTACTTCCCCCAGGATACCTGGCCCTGCTTCCACTCTCTGCATACCTTGGTTTTATATTTAACTGTGTCCAGAAGCTCCTTGCTCATCCATATGGGCCTCATGGCTCCCCTGTCTGCCTTCCTCTTTGTTGGGACACATAGCTCCTGGGCATGGAGGAAGTGATCCTTGAATATGGACCAGCTTTCCTGGGCTCCCATGTCTGGAGACATTAAGTCTTACATCATCAACCAGCCCATCTCTGTTGGTGAGAACAAGGTCCAGCATAACATCTTTTCTTGTTGGTTCCTTTACCGTTTGGAGGAGGAAGTTGTCATCAATGCATTCCGGGAATTTCCTGGATTACTGGTGCTTTGCTGTGTTGTCCCTCCAGCAGATATTGGGGTGGCTGAAGTCCCCCATGAGAAGCAGGGCCTGTGAGCACAAGGCTGCTCCCATCTGCCTGTAGAGCGCCTCATCCACTCAGTCATCATGGCTTGGTGGCCTCCAGCAGAACCCCACTACGACATCTCCTGCCCCATCTTCCCTTTAACCCTGACCCATAAGGTTTCAGTCGACTCCTCCTCCATCCCTAGGTGGAGCTCCACAGACCCCAGCTGGTCACTGATGTAGAGGGTGACACCCCCTCTTCTTCTGCCCTGCCTGTCCTTCCTAGAGAGCTTGTACCCAACTATCACCACATTCCAGTTGCAGGAGTCATCTCACCACCTCTCAGTGATACAAATAACATCATAGCCCTGCAGGCATGCACACATCTGCAATTCCTCCTGGTTTTCCCCCATGCTTCATGCATTTGCATAGAGGCATTTAAGATGGTCCCCCTTCGAAGCAGTTATGCTGCCAGGAATAACAATTTGCAGGTCAGATGCTTCTCTGTTGGCCTGGAATCCTTCTGCAGGCCCAGGGCATATGATACTGGCTCTGTCCTCTGGGTGTGGGATGAGTTAAGGGTCCTCTCCCCTGGCATCACTAATTCAAAGCCCTCCTAACTAAATTGGCCAGCCTCAGGCCAAAGACTCTCTCCCCTTTCTCTGACAAATGAACCTATCAGCCCCCAGGAGACCAGGTTTTTCAAAGTGAGTCCTGTGGTCTATGTAGCCAAAGCCCTCACTCTGGCACCACTCCTGTAACCGTTCGTTAACTTTTCCAACTCAGTCAGCCTTTTCCAGCCCTTTCCCTTTGACCAGAAGAATTAATGAGAATACTACCTGTGCTCCCGAGCCTTTCACCACTACTCCCAGTGCCCTGTAGTCTTCAGGTTACTCCTATCTGTATCATAGGTGCCCATGTGCAACAGTAGGAGAGGACAACAGTTGGTGGGCCGTACAAGTTTGCGTATCCTTTTTGTTACAACTCTGATACCAGCCCCTGGTAAGCTGTAGACCTCTCTAGCAAGTGGGTCTGGTCTGCAAATGGATCCCTCAGTACCCCTAAGAAGGGAGACCCCCACATCTATTACTCATCACTGCTTCTTCTGAGCACTCATTATACGATGCTCTGAGTGAGCTGCCTTAGTCAGCTCTGGCAGCTTATCTTGCATGGGTTATATGATAGGTTCATTTTTTTTTCTATAAAATGTGATAATTGTTAACCTTCCTTAAACTCCATTTTGCTACCACTCTTTCTAAAGTACTCCCACGAGGTCACATCTTACTTGGCTAGAACAGCAGCAAGTAACAGCTGGATTTAGCCTTCTCCATATCTGTTTAGCCTATATATCATCAGACCTAAGGATATTATCAGAGCTCTAATCTCATTTGGCGAGACTAAGTACATCAAGGAGGCCTGACTAAAAAGCCCAAGAATACACTATTAATTAATTTTTAATATTTTTTTTTAAGGCAAGACCTTTCTTCTTTGCTGTCTTGTGTTTCTGCCCTCGTTATTTGCTTGTTGATCTTTTCAAACCTTTGTAACCGAATTGGAGTCTTACAACCAATAGAAAAAGGTTCCAGTGGAAGTTTTAACCCTGAAAGGTACTAACAAAAGAACCCAATGTGACATTTTGTATAATGGACATTTTGGTTCTATATTAAAATCCTAAATGTTGAGTGAATGATCCTGTGGACAGACTACTTTGGCTATGTAGAATGTCAACTGGTTATACTGTGTCTCCTTAAAATACCTTTGAGAGGATTATGCAGTATATTTTCTAAGAACTATACTTTAAGACTTTTCCATTTCTTTTAGCTTTTATTTACACTGTAATAAATACTTTACTGTAATCATCATAGGTGGTCAAACCTGTTAGTTTTCAGAAAGCCATTTCAAGTACCCTAGTATTACATACCTTAGCTCAGCTTGGGCACTTACACCTAATTTAGGTTCATGTATAGCTTCATTTGAATTTTATAACTTGAGTTCTGTGCTGTCACAGCCATGACTATCAGTCACTTAATGTAATCAGATCCCATTTGTGTCTACATAACCTGCAACCATATAGTCTTTCAGAGAATAACTGTGTACACTTATTACAACCCATGAAAAGCAAACTTATCACCTTCTCTCCAACTTAGATTAAAAACCACTACTGGATTTTCATCAGTACATATTGCAGCTCAGACTTCAGCAGTGCCACATCCCTGTCTGATCCTGACATTAACACTCTGCAGATTTTTCAGCTGGTCAAGAGTCTGATCACCAGAACTATTGACTCTAAGGAGCCAAATGTAGACAGTGTCTTGGTCACAGAAACTCCTCACGCTGCTAAAATGTAAAAATACTCCTTAGACTTACCCAACACTCAGTGGTGCATTTACTTTTCTCTTTATAAACCTCAGATTTTCTGTATAAGCTGTTGATCTTGTTAGCCTTTTTGTTTTTTGTTTTAAGACTGTCCAAGCCCATGCATGCAAGAATCTGTTTTGAAACCAAAGGAGGCCAACACAGCTGGTTTTAACCATGTCAGTGCCAAGTCACATTGAAACGGATTTCCTTCTCCATGAACAAAAGCAGCTATTTTTAAAAACTGTAAAATTGCACACATCTGGGAGTGCTTACAGTACTAGTAAACCCTATATGTTGTCATCACTAGTAGAAATCTCCCCTTCCTTGACCTTAGGCCCAAAGAACAGAACTACTTTTTGAAGCAGCTCTTGTTTATTTGAGCTTAATTTCAGATTTTTGGCCATACACTTATGACAGATTATTAGTAATGGTTCCATAGCTACTTAATGGCTCTGCATCATTCAGAAAACAGTTTATGCTACCCCATCTATTACATTTATCTTGGCTTTTTTGTTCCTTTAAAAAAAATCCTACCAACATCCTGGAACAAAAGTTTCTCCTTTCCTTTTTTTAAGTCCCATTTTTACCAGATAAATAGCTTCATACTATGCAGCCACCCTTCTCTTTGTTGAGTATTTGCTGTTTGTGAGAATTATTTGGCAAAACTGATGAGGAGCTACTTATTTCAAGGAATTCTGCTAATTTAATTTCATTAAGAAAGTTTCGAGACAAGACTCAACAAATCCCTCCTCCTCATTGAGCTCCCATTCACTACATTTAGCTGCCATTATGGTTTCTACCCCTGGAGCCAGGAAACTTAGATCAGTGAAAAAACAACTCTGAAAGCATAATGTTTTTATGCTGTGTGCCTCACCTAGCTCACATCTGCACGAGGAACTTGCATGAATGAAATTTTAGGATGATTTCCTTGCCACTTATAGGCAGTTGTTTATCATATTGGAATCCAAATCAAATACTATTTTAACCCTTCTTTCTGCTTTCTAGCTTTCTTGTTCAAATTTCAGAGGTCAAATCTGCAGGCTCAGTTATCTCAGTTTTGGAAAAATGCATGTTTATCTACCTCAGCCTAATTGATTTCAACCAGTTAGAAGGATTCACATTGTATCAGGCAGCAGCAAGTGTCAAGAGGTCCCTAAAGGAAGGCAATCCTCAAGCTGAGGATGACCCAGCAAATCACTGCCCTCGCTGACTAAGGCACAGTCCCACAACATCTGAACACAGTACATAGAGCAGGGTACTTACTGGTAGCAGGGCCCTCTGATAGTCCCAGGCAAGGCAAAGTGATGAACCAAGCCCAAAGCCCATGCAGGGAGCCCCAACAGGTGCAACAGGAGGCAAGACTGGAATACTGGAATATAAGGTTATAACACTGGTCCAAAGTCAATCCAGAAAACAAAGGCAAGACAGAAGACAAGCAATAAAATACATCTAAAGACATCCATGGAAGAGACAAGCTACCTACAACACAGATATAAAGTCCCTCCAGGAGTTAGAGGCATACCTACAGCATAACCTGAGACACACCTGAAGCTAAGCCCAAGATGA
Source organism: Hemiprocne comata (assembly GCA_020745705.1). Taxonomy (NCBI): domain Eukaryota; kingdom Metazoa; phylum Chordata; class Aves; order Apodiformes; family Apodidae; genus Hemiprocne; species Hemiprocne comata. The sequence goes on along the minus strand of CM036587.1, from coordinate 96,136,756 downwards.
AACGGGGCTCTGTGTCCACGGGCAAGGCTGTGGGCAGAGGCCCCAGGTGAGGCTGGTCAGGGCCATTCAGGCCTACTGGTGCTCTCAGAGCCCTGACATTTTGCAACTTGTATTTCTTTCCTACATCTTTACCATTTGCCTTCTCTTCTCCAGGCTGAACAACCCCAACTCTTTCAGCCTATCTTCGTAGGAGAAAAGTATCGCCTGTCAAAAGGGACAACACAGCAGAAGCAGATGGAAAAGGCAGCAAAGATGCAACTCTTTGGCTCTCCTTGACACTTGAGTGAGCACCTTAAGGCAGAGGGGCTGTGCCCAAACTGGGAGCAGGCGTGCCCTCGGGGCAGGTCCGGGCCGCCTTCAGCTCTCTGTTGCCAGCCCACACCCTCCTTTCTTGCCAGCCCTCACTTCTCCCCCGCCCAAGCATTGCCTGCGGGAGGGTGGGGGGCGAAAGGGCTACAGGGTTACTGCACGCTTCACTCCCGCCCCTCCCGCGCACGGCCGCAGTCAGGCGGCGCCGGCCGGAGCTGCTGTCGGCCCCGTTCCCGTTCCCGTCCCCGCGGCGGCCAGCGGAGGGCGCCCGCCTCGCTTCCCGCCCACCGGGCAGGGCGGGGCGGGGCGGAGCGGGGGGGCGCGCAAGGGCGCGCAGCCGGCGCGGGGACGTTGGGCATGTGGGGCCAGGCCAGCTGCCGTGGTCCCGCCTCCGCGAGTCCCAGCTCGTCCTGCCGGCCCAGCAGCCACCCCCGGTGCAGCGGGGCAGAAAGGGCCGAGGGAAATGCCGTGTCCCCTCCCCGGGGTGATGGTGAGAGGGGCTCTGAGACCGGCTTCCCGGGACTGCCCGAGGAACAGGGAGCCACTGACCTCCGCATCGGCTACTCGGCAGATGCAGAGCATCTTTCGCAGCATCGGGAGAAGGCTTTTCTCTTTTTTTTTTCTTTTCTTTTCTTTTCTTTTCTTTTCTTTTCTTTTCTTTTCTTTTCTTTTCTTTTCTTTTCTTTTCTTTTCTTTTCTTTTCTTTTCTTTTCTTTTTTTTCCAAAAATAACAATGAAAAAAAAATCCACAAACAACCCTGTAGTTTATTTGGTAATTTAACGGCATATGATTTAAATCAATATAAAATTCAAATACTTTTGTGCCACCTGTTGGATTTTGCCACTAATTACATGCAAGTGGAAGCACACTGGATTTACTCTGGAAAGTATTTCCCTTAACATTACCAAGTGCCCCTATGAAAATACTGCTTTGTTTGCTGTTTAGAAAGATTTTCTCTCGAAGCAGGCAGACACTGCTTTTTTCTTTCCACATAAAAACCTAATCTATAAATTACAGGCACCGTTCATTGAAGGTGCAGCGTGTTGTGAGGCTGGAGTCAGAGTTCTTGTGATATTGCAGTAACTATCGGAAAAGGTTATTAACAGAGAAACTCCAGTCTGGGAGGTGGAAATGACAGATTCTAGGCCCACAAAACTGTAAATGCACTTGACAGCATCCATGGGCCATGAAAGATAGGAGTACACCAGGCCTGTGCTTTCCTCTTGCCTGTGAATACACAAGTACCAGCCCAACTGCTCCAACTCTCAGTCGTGGGCAGCCATATAACACAAAGCATGCCAAATTATACACAGTTGAGACTGTCAAAAAATAATTTTGTTCAACCCATCTTCAATAGCTGTGAAGTCATAATGTCAGGACACATTTTATTGTATATAAATAACCTGGTTTTATTTTACATTACATTGGCCAGATTAATTTATCATAGAGTAATATTATTTTAGAATGCCCAGATAGAAATGAACTGCAAATAAAACCACATTTCTCTAAGAATCTGAAAATTTACCAACTATTTTGTCTGGATTTCACCAGAACAGATAAAGACCTTTGCGTTATCAGCTTTCTTACTTGTTATTCCTTCTCTGCATATAATCATACTGCAGATACCTTACTGTTCTTTGTGATCAGAAGGTGTAGAAGCATGTGGAGAAATGCAAGTGCATGGGGAAGAAGTGTCTCACTCTTTCTTCTTCCCAACTGTAACTGCTGAACTGAATGCAAGAGGTGTCCATGATGTCCCTTTCATACAGTGACAGGTAAAAGGTCCATCTCTGCTTCTCATTAAATGGTGGGTGACTGCTGTCCCTTCAAGGAAGGGGAAGGAACATCAGATCCCGGAAGTGTTCTTCTGTGGAAACACCAGAAATAATCAAAGGCCCAAGACTGCTTTAGTTTGCCTCCATTTGCATCTTCTTACATTATTTTCCCACTTTTAAACAGAAATTACACAGGACCAGCAATGTATAAAATTGAGGGTTGGTGTTGATTTCAGTTTTGTGTACAAATACAGCCGCCTTTTTGGCACATTTTCTTCCATAGTGTACTCTACTTTTCTGGTAAAATAAAAAAGTTTTTAAAGACATGTTGTTAACCCACAAATTACCATTTAATGAAAATATACACATTTTCTAAACTCTGCTTTTCAACCCAAAGCCAGCAAAAGACCTAAATAAAAAAATAAACTACAAAATTAATAAACCATATAACGCAAATAGTATGTACAATACAATATTTCAGTGCTGACATCTGTCAATCTGATTCACAGAAGGCTTTAGTGATAAATTTAACTGAGTTTTCTATTAGCGAACAGTATCTTTAAACTGACTCCATTGACCCCAATTTTATCTACTTTGTATTTTGTGATAACCCTGCTTCAAAATCTTCCGTGGTTTTACAAGGACAATTTTTCACTGTTTGAACAGTCAGAAATGGCCACAAAATGTACAATATGACAGAAAAACACACCAAAGAAAATTAAAGTGTTTTGCTCTTGGCAAGTGCATAAGTGACTTCACAAGATGCAAGTCAGTGCACATTACATGTAACACATTGTCTTTTTAGACCAGTCCTTAGGCAACATAAGCACGTCCTGGGGCCCCAACACAATGGCTGGTTTTTTGTTCAGTTTCTAAAGACTCATAAATAGCATCTCCAGCTTTAGTTCCTAATGTGGTAAAAATAATATGATGGCTTGGATTAAACTGAAGCCCAACTATTTAAAAAATGCTCGACTTCTCCATTTTCATTCCCATTAACTGCCCTCTCATGTGGATTATATAAATTATTTATTGTAAATCTATTGCTACATATTTAAATAAGCCAAGAAGCAGGGAAAACAGAGTCTTACACTGTTTGAGATCTTTTCTGCAGGAGAAAAAAAAAAAAAAAAAGTAGTTCCCATTCAGTTATTACTTTTTTGAAAACAGCTGTAAATAAGTGGAAATTTCTGCAGTGAAATTTAAATTTTAAGGAGCCTTTCTTACAGTGGAGGAATCAGTAAAAATTTATTTATTGTAAGCCAAAATCCAAAGATGAGTGCATCAATTAAGGAGGAAACACTGATTTTTCTTAGCAATTTCTCTTAGCAAACCTGGGTAAACTTCTTTGTTGCAGACAAGGTTAGGAGAAAAAGGTTTGGCTTGGTATTAATACCAATCCTTTCTTGAACAAATGAAGAACTGTGAAAGATCTAAAAGGAGCGCCCCACCATAGTGTCAGAGACCTGCAGAAGTCATGACAGATATGATGTCTAAGCTACATGAAATCACAAGGAATGCAAATACAAACACTGATGGTAGAAGCAGTTGGATCCCAGCCTGGGAGGGAGGGAGGGAGGGAGGGAGACCTTCACTCACTGGTGGAGCACTTTGCGATTTGAACTGCAGAATGAGGTAACCCTGTCCAGTGACAGACATGCCTGGAGGTGAACCCAAAGAAGGAAATCCTGCATGGGAGAGGAAGAAGGGAGGAAAGAAGAAGGAAGGTTGAGGTTGAAGGTTCTTCAACTGGGAGAACCGTATGGCTTAATCTAAGAAGCTATCTTAGTTAGAAAATGTTGCCCATAAACTCTTTTTCCTGGCAAAGAGCCTAGCACTACCTAGATGGTGACTTTCACCAAAAGGCATCCTTTTCAATTCTTTCATGATTTTCGTTGCTGTTCTGTGATTTCTCAGCTCATAAGATAATTTTAGTTGTAATGCCTTTATATAATGGCCACTCAGACAGGAATCAAGTTCCTTTTTTCCATTCCTCTGCATTTCAAAATCACCATGTTTTTTTCTTGTCCCTTTCCATACATTCCTTCAGATTATTCCAGGAGCAACAATTTTGTTAACCGATCCATGTGACACCTTGCTTAATCTATGTTCTTCCTTAACTTTAAAGTAGACATTAAAAATGGGCTTATTATGAGGGTAGAGTGGTTGAAAACATATAAAACTCATATTTATCTCTTGGAATAACAAAAGTTATGTCTACAATTCAGGCTTTGTCCTACCTGGAAAAAAAAAAAAAGGATTCTGCATTGACTCCAAAGAGGCTATAAAATATTTTCTGTAGATGTGGAGCTATATTAGTGGGGCAGAGTTTGGAGAAATGTGGACAGACCATGTATACAGAAATGTATGGGGTATCTTTTTTCTGGTTCATAAGGTACACATTTTAGGTGACATTCTCTGTGTTTCAATAATTGTGGGAGGAAACCTGACTTTAAAAAGTGCATCCATCTTCCTAAACAAAGCAAAGATCAACTTCCCAGAAACTTTTGTCACGGAGTCAATTCTTACACAATGACATGTAATGCTAAATAAATCATTTTTTGAATCACAAATTGTGAATCCATCACCCTGGACAAATGTTATTCATCTGAAAGGAGAAAAAGGAATGACCTAAGAATAATTGTCTACAAGTATTCAAAAGAGAATCTGATTTGTCACTCCTATTCTGGACTGCCAGTGCTAAAGTTGTCGCCAGCTTTTAAAATCTCTCCTTTGACTTTCAAGTAATGTGTGTGTGGTTAAAAGCCAATTAGAGAACAGTGGTATGATTTGGTGATGCAAGGCAAGTGGCACAGTTTAAAGTGTCATTAAAATCTGCTGTCTTTACAGACTTAGATAAGGCCTTTCTTTCCTTTAGTCATGCTTGGATGTCCTATTCAGTGTAGTTGCCAGACTGATATTAACAAGAATTAATGTGTAAAAGAAATCACAGAATCATAAAATCATAGAATGGTTTGGGTTGGAAGGGACCTAGAAGATCATCTAGTTCCAACTCCCCCGCAAGGGCAAGGACACCTTCCGCTAGACCAGGTTGCACAAAGCCCTGTCCAAACTGGCCTTGAACACCTCCAGGGAGGGGGCATCCACAACTTCCCTGGGCAAACTGTTGCAATGCCCCACTACACTAACAATAAAGAATTTCTTCCTAACTTCTAACCTAAATCTCCCCTCTTCCAGTTTAAAACCATTACCCCTTGTCCTGTCACTACACACCCTGGTAAAAAGTCCCTTCTCAGCTTTCCTGTAGGCCCTCTTCAGATACTGGAAGGCCACTATAAGGTCTCCCCATAGCTTTCTCTTCTCCAGGCTGAACAGCCCCAACTCTCTCAGCCTGTCTTCATAGGAGAGGTGCTCCAGCCCTCAGATCATCTCCGTGGCACTTCTCTACCCTTGCTCCAAGACCTCTATGTTCTTCCTGTGTCGAGGGCTCCAGAATTGGACGCAGTACTCCAGATGGGGAGAGTGGCAGGATCACCTCCCTCGACCTGCTGGCCACGGTTCTTTTGATGCAGCCCGGGTTGTGGTTGGCTTTCTGGGCTGCGAGTGCACATTGCCAGCTCACGTTGAGCTTTTAATCTACCAGCATGCCCAGGTCCTTTTCCTCGAAACTGTTGTCAATCTGTTCTTTGCCCAGCCTGTATCTGTGCTTGGGGCTACCAGGTCCTGGACCTTGCACTTGGCCTTGTTGAACTTCATGAGGTTGGCATAGGCTCACCTCTCAAACCTGTCAAGGTCCTTCTGGATGGCATCCCTTCCCTCCAGCATGTCAAACACACCACACAGCATGGTGTCGTCAGCAAACTTGCTGAGGGTGCACTCGATCCCACTGTCCATATCACTGACAAAGATGATAAACAGCACCGGTCCCAGTACTGACCCCTGAGGAACGCCACTCGTCACTGGTGTCCATCTGGACATTGAGCCGTTGATCTCTACTCTATGAGTTTGACCATCCAGCCAATTCCTTATCCACCAAGTGGTCCATCCATTAAATCCATATCCTTCCATTTTTGAGACCAGGATGTCATGCGGGACCATGTCAAACGTTTTGCACAAGTTCAGGTAAATGACATCAGTTGCTCTTCCGTTGTCCACTGATGCTGTGACCCCATTGTCGAAGGCCACCAAATTAGTCAGGCATGATTTGCCCTTGGTGAAGCCATGTTGGTTGCCTCCAACTACCTCCATGTTTTCCATGTGCCTTAGCAGAGCCTTCAGGAGGATCTGCTCCATGATCTTGCCAGGCACAGAGGTGAGACTGACTGGCCTGTAGTTCCCTGGCTCTTCTTTCCTTACCTTTTTGAAAATGAGGGTTATGTTTCCCCTTTTCCAGTCACTGGGAACTTCACCAGACTGCCATGACTTTTCAAATTTGATGGAAAGCAGTGTTGCAACTTCATCTGCCAGCTCCCTTAGGAGCCATGGATGGATCTTGTCTAGTCCCATGGCCTTGCGCACTGTCAGGTTCTTTAGATGGTCTCAAACCTGCTCTTCTCCTACAGTGGGCAGATCTTCCTTTTCCCAGTCACTGTCTCTGTCTTCTGTGACCTGGACAGTGTAGTCAGAGCCCCTACCGGTGAAGACTGAGGCAAAAAAGTTGTTCAGTACCTCAGCCTTCTCCATATCCTGCGTGACAAGGTCTCCTGTTTCCTTCTGCAGAGGGCCCACATTTTCCCTGTTCTGCCTCTTATCACTGGTGTACCTGTAGAAGCACTTTTTATTACCCTTGGTGTCCCTGGCCAGGTTTAACTCTGTCTGGGCTTTAGCTTTCCAAACCTGATCCCTGGCTTCTTGGACAACTTCTTCGTATTTCTCCCCAGCTACCTGTCCCTGCTTCCACACTCTGAAGACTTTCTTTTTTTGTCTAAGAGTGTCCAGGAGCTCTTTGTTCATCCATGCAGGTCTCCTGGCATCCTTGCCTGCCTTCCTCTTTCTTGGGATGCATTGCTCCTGGGCTTGGAGGAGGTAATCTTTGAATATTGACCAGCTTTCTTGGGCTCCTCTCCCGTCCAGGATTTTATGCCATGACAGCCTACCAAGCAGATCCCTGAAGAGGCTGAAATCTACTCTCCTGAAGTCCAGGGTAGTGAGCTTGCTGCAGACCCGCCTTGTTGACCTATGGATCCTGAATTCCACCATTTCATGGTCACTGCGGCCAAGGCTGCCCTTAAGCTTCACGTTGTCCACCAGGCCATCCTTGTTGGTGAGAACCAGGTCCAGCATAGCACCTTTTCTTGTTGGTTTCTCTACCATTTGGAGGAGGAAGTTGTCATCAATGCATTCCAGGAACTTCCTGGATTGCTGGTGCCTTGCTGTGTTGGCCCTCCAGCAGATGTCAGGGTGGTTGAAAACCCCCAAGAGGATCATGGCCTGTGAACGGGAAGCTGCACCTATCAGCCTGTAGAGGGCCTTATCCATGCAGTCATCCTGGTCAGGTGGCCTATAGCAGCCCCCCACTGTAGTATCACCAGCCCCTGCCTTCCCTTTACCCTGACCCATAAGCTCTCTGTCAGCTCCTCATCCATCCCCAGGTGGAGCTCCGTGGACTCCAGCTGGTCTTTGATGTAGAGAGCAATGCCCACTCCTCTTCTTCCTTTCCTATCCTTCCTAAAAAACTTATACTCATCCATTCCCACACTTCAGTCATAGGAGTTGTCCCACCACATGTCAGTGATGCCAATAACATCATAGCCCCGAAGGTTGTACACATTTGCAGCTCCTCCTGCTTATTTCCCATGCTACGTGCATTTGCATAGAGGCGTTTAAGTTGGGCCCCCATTGAAGCTGCCTCACTGCCTGGGATTCCATTATCCTTCACTACAGGTATTCTCCTGATGGCCTGTGATTCTTCTCCAGGCCCAGGGCATCTATTAGTGGCATTGGCCTCAAAGTGGTGGCAGTGGGATGGATTCAGGATCCCCTCCCCCAGCAACTCTAGTTTAAAGCCCTCCTTACCAGATTGGCAAGCCAACCATACTCACCCCCTTCCCTGAAAGATGAACCCCATCAGCCCCTAGAAGACCAGGTTTCTCAAAGCGAGGCCCATGGTCTAGGAAGCCAAAGCCCTGGCTGTGGCAGTACTCCCGTAACCATTTACTGATTTACTCAATGCGATTTGCCCCTTCAAGCCCATTCTCTTTTACCGGGAGAATTGATAAAAAGATTATCTGTGCTCCCGAGTCCTTCACAGATGCTCCCAGGGTTCTGTAATCCTTCTTCATAGTCTTCAGAGTGCTCCTTTCTATATCATTGGAACCCACATTAAACAGCAGGAGTGGATAATAGTCAGTGGGATGCACAAGTTTAGGTAGTCTTTCAGTGACGTCCCTTATGTGAGCCCCTGGCAAGCAGCAGACCTCTCTAGATAGTGGGTCCAGTCAGCAAGTGGGTGCCTCTGTACCTCTCAGATGAGAGTCTCCTATCACTATCACCTGTCGCTTCCTCTTGTTTGCACTTGTCAGTGCCCTCACTTTGCATTTTCTAACACAGTTTCTTCAAGGTAAGTTTTTTTCAGCTGTTTAAATAGTGCAATGACTGACTATACATTCAAGAAAAAGGAACTGTTCTATGGCCTAACAATGTGACTCCATCCTCTATCGTTGCCCTAACTAGCTGTAAGCTGAAGGTCATAATCTTCTATCCAGTTCACAGTAGCAGAATTTCTCTACGAGTGTCAGCAGGAGACAGTAAATTTACCTGCAAAATCATAAAACAATATTTTGTAATGTAAAGAAACTTTGGACTCTGCCAGTGTGCCAATCAATATGTATGTATGATGAATCATCACATAAATATTCCAGGGCATGGGGAAAAAATAAATCTGGGTTCGGCCCACGTGGCCATCAATCAGAGATTGCCTGAAGTATCATGAAACACATTCTGAGACAAGTAAAAAATTTCTGGGCTCTGCCAGGATGCTGGGCCAATCAATCACTGTGCTGCTGATGAATCATGAAACACACTCTGCAGCATGTCAGCACACATACACGGTTGGCACAATTCTCATCATCCTGAGTTTGTCTTGCCATTAAATTGACTGAAGGTGAGTTATAGGACTCTTGTTTCTCCCACCTACTGACCTGTGCAACCAGCCACTCTAAAATCTTCTCACCCTGCCCATCGTTAAAAGTGGAGATTCAAGACAAAGGTTCAACATGAGAGCAAACACGGTTTCGATGTCAGATGGGTTGTTAACATGCTGCTGAAAGCTGTTGAACACGTATTTTGACAACAGAACAGACACCTACAAGAGGAGTATTCTCTTCAAAGTTTTCCGTGTTATTTAGATGGAAATGTATTATAATACATAATAAATATGTAGTGTAATACATAATTTAAAAAGAAAAAAAGATAAAAAGTAAATCTGGAATTTAAGTTGCTGTCCCATGTTTTACCTAAACAACTCTTAGCTCTACTGTGATTCCTTACACCAGGGGAAGGTGGAGGGACACCATGGCTTTACTATTCTTATTCTGTCTCAGCCAAAATTGTTCAGCACAAAATACTTCTATATAAAAACTCAATTTTTTAAAACTTACATCAACATCATCTGAGTGAAGTTAACATTGTCTGTCAGTCTATTCTGCTTCATCTTCATAATCAGCCCCCACTGCAAATATTCTAATAGTGCACTGCAAAGTATTTTCCCCAATTATGTGAATGCTCATCTTGGGTGACATTTTCTAATTAACATACAATTTTTGAGTTAAAACAAGTTACCAAATCCTAGCTTTTGTACAGTTTGAGTACTCATTGTTTCCTTCTACTTAATAAACTTTAGGGTGCATTTTTCTAGACCAAGGCAGAAATTACCACACCATTCAGAAGGGCATTTACATGAATGACAGTGGCAGTCACTTTTTTAAAAAAATTAGGAGCAAAGAAACAGCCATCTTCACACCACATTTTTCCAGCTATAGTCAGCAAGTCTATGCGATGAATTGGTGAAAGGCTTTTGTAGGTACTCCAGCAGTAGGTGTTCCATCTTTTATCAAAATAGTCAGTCTGCTCTGAAAGAGCAGGCTGAGTCCTGATTCCCCAGGAGTATGCTATCCACTTTGTTATGGACTCTCTAACATCATCATCATTTCATTAAACAAATTTCTCAAACTTTCCTCATTACTCTTCTGCATTCTTGCAGCGTAGCAGAGAGAATCCTATTGTACAAGTTTCTTAATACAGAATTCAGAAACATCCTAAACTGTTGGAAATCACAGAATCACAGAATCTTAGGGGTTGGAAGGGACCTCGAAAGATCATCTAGTCCAACCCCCCTGCCAGGTAGGGTCACCTAGAGTACATCACACAGGAACTGGCCCAGGCAGGTTTTGAATGTCTCCAGTGAAGGAGACTCCACAACCTCTCTGGGCAGCCTGTTCCAGTGCTCTGTCACTCTCACAGTGAAGAAGTTTTTCCTGATATTTACATGGAACCTCCTATGCTCCAGTTTGCACCCATTGCCCCTTGTCCTATCACTGGACATCACTGAAAAAAGCCTGGCTCCATCCTCCTGACACTCCCCCTTAACATATTTGTAAACGTTGATGAGGTCGCCCCTCAGTCTCCTCTTCTCCAAGCTAAAGAGACCCAGCTCCCTCAGCCTTTCCTCATAAGGGAGATGTTCCACTCCCTTAATCATCTTTGTAGCTCTGCGCTGGACTCTTTCCAGTAGTTCCCTGTCCTTCTTGAACTGAGGGGCCCAGAACTGGACACAACATTCCAGATGTGGCCTCACCAAGGCAGAATAGAGGGGGAGGAGAACCTCTTTTGACCTACTAACCACACCCTTTCTAATACACCCCAGGATGCCATTGGCCTTCTTGGCCACAAGGGCACATTGCTGGCTCATGGTCATCCTCCTATGTGACTAGAACATGTTGTGCTGCCATATATAATATTACGATCAATTTAATAGAGAGAAGTTTGGTTCTTTATGCCAGCAGACAGGAAATCCATTACAAATTTCATAGGATGAGGTAAAGAAAAAAGGATGTTAAAAAAAAACCAAACAAACCTGAATTATTATTTTTCAACTAAGGAAAAATTTGATTTTACTTTTCTGTAACTTCTGTTACTTCTTAGTACCCATTACTAATTTATTTTATTTTTCTGATGGTTATTAGCATGCCTACTATTATTAATAAAATTTAATTTACGGTTGCAACAGGACAACAAGCAGTTTAAGTTGCAAAATGTACTTTTTACAAAAGATTGCACCTTAAATGTAAGTTGGTAACTACAGTCAGTTTCCTTTGCTGTCAAGGTCGTGGTAGGCATTTTACAAGATTATGTCTATGAATAATATGCTAGTATGGGAGGAGGTGCTGGGAAAAGATCATAAGTTCTGAAAATAATATATATACATACATTCATATATATCCTGAGCAAAGTGTATACATGTTGGAGAGATATTAAGAAATCAAAGGATGGCTGATATCTGTCATCATTCTTCTTAATAATTGACTCTTGTCACTGTTAATGGCTCTCAAAAACTTGCACATATAGTACTGCCTCAAGTTTAAAATATGCTTATAGGAATAAATAATGATGGAGAATAAATAACGATGGAGAAGTTACAGTGAAAATATTACATTTGAGTCTTCGGTTTGAATAAAACTTCACTTTTCACTTTTTGGTAAGTTGCATCAAAAAAATATACTCTACCCATCCTATGCTGAGAATATCAGCTAGACAATCAGATGATGTAACTCACTGGGGCTTTGCTGATTGACAATATCAAAGCATACAGCCCTTTATGTTCTTTATTTTAAAGAGCAAGTACTTTTCCTACTGTGGTCATTAAATGTCCATCTCTTTATTTCAAGGTGAGTTGTGCCACATTGTCAGCCTTGTTTACTTATGCTTCACTGAATTAGGCTGAAGAGGATGCAGAAGAAATTAGTGTGTAATATTTATGAATTAAAGACCTAGTCCAGTTCTCTCTGGGATGAAAATATGCAATTACCCTTTAAAGATATCTGCCAACTCAGAAATATGCTGATTTACCAGCCATTGCTTGTTAGAGCCACCACAAAGAAATAAACAATAACATTCTACAACAATAAAATTCTAAACAATAAAATCCTTCAGGGGGAAAAAAAAATAAAAATAAAATAAAATTTGCAAGGCTTATTGTATACAGATGCTGGTTTATCCAACAAATGTGTGCCAGATATGCATAGCTGTCTTTCTGTCACTTTTGATCCACCTCAGTATGTCTCCCCTTCTAGTTCTCTCTGTACACTGTTGATTATGTTAGAAGGAAAAAGTTCATTTGTAATTTCAAAAGTTTCACTTCTCTAATATCCCTCTACCTCATATTTCTGTGGGGCTTTTCTGTCTCAGTGATGTGGAAGCCACATAGAGATGAGAAGACATTCAAACCCCCATTGGATATAAAAACTCTGTCACGGTTTGGCACCGAGTTGGAACACTCTCAATTTACCCCCCTTCCCCTCCTCCCCCAAGGTAGGGAAAGAGGGAGAAAAATGAAAAAGAGAGGCTTTCTGGGTTGAAAAGTGAAAGAGACTGATTTTCATTATTAGTGATAAGGGAATATATATATATTTGTAAAGGGATGTGCAACACCCGATCCCCTCCCTCCTCCCCCAGCGACTCTCACAGCAACTCTTCTCCCTGGTGACTCCCAGCTGAAGGGGGGAGTGTCCGGGAGCACGGACGGGGCCCTCGGGTGTCGGCTGGGAAGAAAAATGGGAAAAAAGAGAAAGCCAAAGAGAGGGAGATAGAAGTGACAGTAAGCAGAAAAGTGAGAGAAAAAGGAAAAGAAAGGCTCGACTTCCATGATGTCTTAACCTATACTGAAAGCCACATAGAGAAAATATTATGAGAAGGGAATATTCTGGTTTGCTGATCCTGCCTTCGGTCTGATCTGCTCCCTTGTAGGGGAGGAGGCTGCAGACAGTCAGAAGTGACCTTGGTTATTATCAGTCCACTGGCGCTGCTAAAAATTTAACTGAAAGAAAAAAAAATCAGCAAAGAACTTCACTCTGGCTCAAACCAAAACAACTCATATCTGAGTTCCCAATGAAATTAAATAAAAGCCTAAAACAATAATAAGGTGGAGGTGCTAGTCCCTCCTCTAAAAAAGTCAAACACTGATACTTTTCACTTAACTGCCTGAAGCTTATGATATAAAGGCTTGTTTTCTCAGCTGATAGCCCGAAGCTGTGCCCAGTTTCTCTACAGACAAAAGGATAAGAGAGATGTTGACAAGCACACACCCCTTTTATGAATCAGAAAAACAGCGCTCTTCTTGTTCCCTAGGCACCAGCCAGTTGAAACCTGAGCCTCAGTTTTACAGCTTAGCACTTACCAGCTGACTTTTACAAGAAAGGCTTTTAAAATATATACATCTACACATGCACACACACACAAAGTAAGATATTTTTTATTCTGATGACATTTACAGAAATACAGGAAAAAAAAAAAGAGCTCTAAATCATGTTCCTTGTTGCAATTGAGGCTTTTTGTATCTTCTCCTGTGCACCTTGGACAGGGGGAACCATTTGCTCCTCTTCTCTTTTCATCAATCTTTTATGTATTTGAAGACTAATGTCATATCCCCCTTCAGACTTTTCATCTTCAGGATAAATTACTCCAGCTTCTTCAACTTCTTTTCATGGCTGATATTTTCAAGTAGCCCAGGCTGAATAGTTTGCTCTTGCCAATACTTAGAGCATGTTGCTAGAACAGGTGGTTTACTTACATACCTTGGCAGGGCATTTCCATGTTTTATCATCTCAGTGAGATATTTGCCTTTCTTTGCAACAGCCTGACATTGCTTCCTTACCACTTCATTCTGTTTGCTGCCTCCCAGCCAGTCCAGCACTACACTTGGTAGAATGGATGAATTCATTAAGTACCTTCACATTCAGCCCAGACTGAAACAGGGGAGTCTGATACATTGAGTTTTCTCTGCTTTCTGGATTTGTTTGGCCAAAAGAATGCAATAGAGTTCCTCTAACTTTGTGGATATTTGTATGTGAACTAGTCATCCAGAAGCCCTCTGTAGTTAATGGCAATGAAAAGAAACACACAATTCTGTGGTACAATTCATCTTGCTCTGCTCTACACATCTCAAGTAGGTCAAATGAATCATCCACTATCTGATTCAAAAGTCAGGAATGTGAACAAGGAGAACTGGGAAACAGGGGAAAACAGGTTTATCAGGATAGATAGAGAAAATCTTGAGAAGAAGAAAGTGTTAAAGAAAAGACAAGCAGGAAGAAAGTGGATGTAAGTTATCGGCTTCAGTGGTCTTTCAGAAATAGTTGCTCAAATCAAGCAAATGAAGGGTGTATTTGGGTATTGAATGGAGAAAATACAAAGTAAAAATAAGATACTAACAATGTAGTAATTGAGAACTTCTCAACTTAGCAACTTATGTACACAAGGAGAACTCCTCAATTACTTTGAGAAGTAGTATTTTCTGTTAAGGAATATAGCATATCTACTGGAATATAAAATTGTTTCGTCATGGAAGATGCAGGAAAAAGAAATAAAGAGTGTATGCATGTAGGAAGCAAAATTTGGGGCTCTCTAAGCCAGATATCAAAGTGTGAGAACGAGACAAAAGTAGAGAATGGAGGAGAAAGTGGAGTGATTCAACTGGAAAGGCATTAGAATCAAGAGAAAATAAAAGCAAAGACGAAGAGGAAGAGAGGTGTAGAGGAGGAAAGGCAGATGCAAACCCATGGGCTGAATTGTAGGTTAAAGAAAAGCTAGTCAAATAAGGTTGGATTAGTTTTATCTACCTTCAGGAAAAAAAACATACTGGAGAAGCATTACATGTAATTACACTGAAAATATGCTTTTGCAAGTCACTTTTATACTTTATGTGAAATAAAAAAAAAAAACAAACCAAGAAGTAAATGTATTACAGGAACACTTCTGTACTTGTTCATCTTGAAATACCACAAAACAACATTTTACATTATGATATATCTTTTGCAAGATGTGTTAAGCAAAAGTTTTAAGTGTTCCTTACTCAAACTAGTCCTTAAGTAGATTAAAACAGTAGAAAAATATATTAAACCCTTGTAAAAATTGTTTTGAGTTCTATGCTTTCATTACTTTAAACACCTTACCTGGAGGTTTTTCCGTATTCGTCTCATGCACAGAAGAAATTGGAGAACAAATTGGCCCAAGAAAAGAAACATTCCTGGGTAATGGGAAGCAACATGTGTGTATTTCTGAAAACAGAAACTCTTTGAACACCTTCCAGAAAATCCAAGTATATGCACACATTCTTCCAGCTAAAAGGAGAGCTAACACTCTCTGTTTTCTTACATGTTGCTTTATTTTATCTTATGTATCTGTATAACTCTTGCTTATATCCTGCAGTTGATCCATTAAGCATAATTTTGGCTGGGTGCTCTTCCCCCCTGTCCCCATCTCTGGTGGATATTAGGATGGAATTTTGTCTCAGGATAGGGGCAAGACATTTTTTTCAGGTAATCCTGTTTGATGGGAAGTGAGCACACCTCATGATAATATATCTTAATCCTACCATCTTCTAACCTTCCTTCTGGCTCAGCCCACGAAGGTAGAAAGGAACACAGATGAGAGCAGTACTTTGCGCCCTGTTCCCTCCTCTTGGTATTCCTTACATTTGAAGTAGAAAGGAATCGCTTGAAGAAGAACAAAGAGACTGCAATTACCAAAAAAAAAAAAAAAAAGCTAGAAAGGAACTACTGCTGTGCTTTCTCCTTTGCTTCTGCAGTCCTTTCACACTCACAGTTGCACAGTCAGTGAAAGTGAACAATCCTTGGAAACCAAATTAATGCCAGATGTTACCTTCTGACAAGAAGTTTGAAGTCCTTTCTCCTATCAAGTTATTTAAATTATCCTCAAATTAACTAGTAAAAAGTAAACACACGGACACAGTTAAAGGAAAGAAATTACATAACATCTGAAGTCATTGCTTCTCAGAAGCATGCTCAGAAATATCTGCAGAAACGGTAGCTTCTTCAACCTAAACAAAGCATGAAACTGAACAAGAAACTAATTCAGCAGTTCTACTAAGAATAGACAGGGGCCAGATGATGGCAGCTCTGCTCACATGGCTCCAAAACTCTGTCTCATGGTCAAACTCAGTGTCGCACCAAGGGATATTTAGGATGCAAGTATTTGTTAGAAGCACTTTAAAGAATCAAGAAGGTAGTTAAAACATTATTATGAAGCTAAATAAGTCATTCATGGAACAGAAAACTTTAGAAACAGCATGGAGTCTGTACTTCTGTTCATGCTACTTAGTATTTCAGCCAGAGATGTCTTACAAATGACAAAGGCAGCCAAAGACAGGGGCCCTGAAATGGCTCACTTTTCCTCCTCATTTTGGCCACATTTTTATAACTTCAAAAACTGGCAATGCAGAAAAAGCTATTCTAATGGAAAGGAATATGGTACATATCATGTTCATTGACAGTCATGGTTGGAAATTAGGAAGGTACTGAAGGAAAGTGAGAGAGAATTTGAAGAGTCAGTGAACAACATTTCATAAACAAATACAGTCAGTGATGTCAAAGAGGTCAACCATCTGTGTTTTTGTAGATTGTAGGGGAGGGATCTAAAGTTTTAATTTAAACAGCACATGTAATTGTTCAGAAAATGACATAATAAAGAAGTAAATATCACTTGCACCATGTGTAAAACTAGTCTCTCCTTGGAAACTATGACAGGTCTACAAGATGTATAGAAAAACTTGGTTTTGTCCTAAACAACAGACTCAAGTGGAACTGAACCTGATATATACAAATAGACCTAAGCCTACAAAGGTATCCATCTCTCCAGCTGAGTTCTGCCTGGTGAGTTGCTCTGCATTTTGATTTTCAGAAACACCCACATACCCATTTCTCCTCTAAATAGAGGATGAGAGAATAAATGAGCCATGCGTCACTGGAGGGGTCAATGTGGTTGTGTTCTCATGTCCTGAAATAAATCACCTTATAAAGCTGAGACTCTTCACAGAGAACTTTCTCTCTGCTTTCCTTGTTAAAAGAGGGTCTAACAGATATTGCAGGTTTTCAGGTGGTCTCATTAAAGGAAAAAGCAATCTCTGATGATACCTTGTCACAATCTTATTTACTATTTTGTATGTTTAATGTAAATTATGTATATATTTTTTCTTTCACTTACTTGGAATAACTCAGAAATAAAATGTAGGGCAATATGGGTTTATACGTTTAATCCAAGTGTGAATTAAGCCTCAGGTACTCATTTGGAAAATAATCATATATAAGAGCCTGTACGAGCAAATAAATAATTTCTTTACAACTTATGTTCAGGAGATGATTCCTTTAAAAAACTACTGTCTAGTAGTTTTTCTAACACTGCTAGGCAATTCTCACACTTCCTAGAGTTTCAGGCATAGCCTAGAACAAAAATATCTATCACTAAGGATAGCATGGGAATGGACTGACAGGTGGTATTGCTAAGACCAAAAAATAAGCTGACAGGTGTGTTGGAGACATTGAAACGCCAGCAGCACTTCTGTATGTACTCTTTGGCTTCAGTGCATAGGCAAAGTAGTTATTTGAAAATGTCCACAGAGGTGAATAGTAAATGATTTCAGCAGCAGGTTTTATTGCCTTAACAATAAGAACTGAAAAGTAGGTCAGTAGTAGTAGTAACTCATACTACAGTTTTTGGAAGAGCTTAGCTCAGGATAATTGAGTTACATTGAAGTTCATTGGTGAACATGTAACTGAGATATATTGTGAATAAAGACTCAACCCTGTGTTTTGGTTGATGTGGGGTTTTGACTTACTGTTCCTTCATGGTTCTGCCAGGGCAATTGAATAAAATATGTTAGTTCATTATGTCCTTGTTGCAGCAAAGAATTAACAACCAGACTATTTTACCTTAACAGCAAAGAGTAGTGTCTGTTTCTTCATTCTTTCATATCAAATGCATGGGAACCTAGACATTTATCCAGTGTAATTATGCAGTTATACATCCTGGTATCTGTGTTTTAAGTACTGCAGCACCTGCTCGTTGATTTGAAGTTTCCCTGTCATTCTTATATTCTTCAATATATTTTTCTTCTTTTTACGTAGTTTCAGGAGTGTTTATTGTCTAGGTCAGATTGTCACATTCTTATTTATTACCTTTTACTTGTTTCATTATTGTTTTTTTAATTACAAGTGCTAAATAACAATATCTGAGGACTCCATCTCTGCATCCTTGTTTCTGCTGCTTTTGCTCTTTCACAGGGCTGTTTAACAGATTCCTGTAATGCAGTAATGTGGAAGCATGACCTTTTTGTTTTTGCCCAGTAAATCTCTGATCACCCACTTCTGTCTTCTGATCAAACCCACCATTTGCCCCCAGTAATACAGTTTGTTCTAGGCCTGCCCATAACATGGGATATTCCCTCCAGATGGGAAGAATACTCAGATTAATGAAAGAGAGGACCACAAGTACCAGCTTTCCTTCATTCCTGCCCACCAGTGTGGAGAGCTGGCAGCAGCTCTTTCACTGATTTTTCTCTGTGCCACAAGTCTGCTATCGGGTGACCCAGTTTGAAATGCAGAGGGCAGCACCAGCCCTTTCTAGAAACAGTCTAATGTACCAAACAGGCACTTACAAGTTGGCTTCCAGTTTTGACAGCTTTTCTGGATGCTGTTATTGGCTGGTTACTTAAATAAAGTATTCTCCAAACATGGTAAGTGTTTTGCAGCAAAAAATAAGCCTCACAGTCCTTGTTCCCTTGAGATGAGAATAATTTGTACACTATGATGACCAGAATCATTTAGATAAAACAGGCTTATCAGATCAGACCAATGTTCAGTTTAATCCAGTAGATGCTGACAATAGCCAACAGTGTGTTCCTAGCCAAGAGTGCAAGTACAGGACAAGCTAAGTGGGATTTGACAGTCTCTTCCATAAAATTGTCCAATCACCATTCAAAACATGTGAACTTTTAGCACCCACAATGTTCTGTATCAGGGAATTCCACAATTTAATACTGTGTTACGAAAAGAGCAACCTCTTGTAATCTGCTTTGCACTGTCAAGTTGGTAGTTTTCACTCCTCGGTCTTGTAGAGAAAAAAAAACAGAAGACAGACAGTTCCTCTTCTAGCCTCTTAATGGCACTCATGATTTAGAAGATTTCTGTTGTGTAAACCCTCAGCCATCTCTCTAGTCTTCTCTGTGGTTCCTGCACAGCTCAGGAACTATCCAATTTTGTTAGTCCTTGTTGCCCTTGTCTGAGCCTTTTGCAGTTCTATCATTTCATTTTTGAGATTAAGCAACCAGAAACACACAGGGTGCTCATGCTGTACATGCCTCAGGGATTCCTCACCATCAGGTGGTGGCAGAATAATATTAGTCTTCTGTTTTATATTACTTTCCTCAGAATCCCTAACATTCCATTTCCTTTTTCTTTTTTTTGTTACTGGTTGAATGTGCTATGTCCATATTTTCACAGATACTTTCAATTTCACTGCCATAAATTACCATAAGCAAACCGTGACCAAAGTGTGATGTTTTCGAGATCATTTATAAATAAGTTTAACAGCATAAGCCATGCCTCAGTTGCAACTGTGTTCATTCCTAAGTCATCAAGAAATCCACAAAAAGCATGAAATTATAGAAAGTCGTTCTTTGTTTATCCTTATTCTTATTGTGTATGTATTAGTTGTAGCTTTAAGGAAGCAGGTTGTCAGGTGGGGTGTGAGCAGGCATTGAGAAGCCTGATCTTCATTCTGTTGTTACTCCTACAGGCATCTCACTTTGGTCTGGGAGGCAAAAAAATAAGATACATATAGTGAAGCAAGAAACAAGGTGCAGAATCCAGTGTGGGAGGCAGACAGCATGAGGTAGTGACTTAGAGGGCTGGGAGACTGAAATAGAGGTAAATCTGAACATACCCTGGAGCTGCCAAGATGAGCAGAGAGAGCTTCAATACCAGAAAATGGCAAAGGGCAAGTGGGGAACAAAAAGGAAGCTGAAAGGAAATAAAGAGGCAGAGGGATTCTCCAGAAAGATACTCGGTACGAAGGGACAGAAGGGAAAATCGCCCTCCAGAAGTAGAGGTAGGGAAAGAGGGAATTCATTTAAGAATAACTGTCCCCAGTCTTTGCACTTTAAACCGTAAAGGGTGTAATTTTGTTTTCCAAATAAGACAACTTGAAAGAAGAGTTGAGTCCTACAGGGTATAAAATCACCAGTTCTTCCATTTGCCATTATAGTCTAAGACAGAAATATCACATCTGCTGGCACTGGCTTTGGTAGAAACTACAGAACAAATGTACGTGTAGCTTAGCAGTGCTTTAAGAGTTGAGAAAATAATCTTCAAGTAAACAGCCTGTAAAAGAAAATGGTTACAGTCTTTCCTAAATAGCCTCCAAAGGGAATTGCCCTTGTGGCATGCTGCATAGACAGCGCTTGTTAGATGACGACTTTCTCAGCAAGAGCCAATGGATAGAAGATCTAATTGATACTGTCAAAAAAATCTGTTGCCACATTTCTAAACTCACTAGTTGTTCACAACACACTGAAATCTGTGCATCTGGCAAAAGCTCCCTCTGACCCATAAAATTGCTAGTTCAAACATCATGCTTGTGAGAAGCAGTTTCGGGCTTATTTTGAAAGTCTTGTTCCTATTACAGGGCTTTCTCCAAACTGCAGATGAGAAAGTTATTCAAGAGATGGTAAACTCCAAGTCGGAGTGTGCTCCGTGTTCTGGTTTTTGTTTCTCATTAGTTGAATTGATATTTCTTGGCTAGTATTTTTATCTGTTTATTTAGTAAAGAGCACCAGAGTGATAACTAATCCTTTTCATTGTTCACTGTATAGATACAGTGCTGCCAGGAAAAAACAAGATTTCCAATTATAAGCTGCCAAATTCCTCTTGCCTTGTTACAGAAGATCCACTCAGAATGACAAATTAATTCATTTTCCTTGCCAATCTAGTCATTGTCCTCTCCACTGAGACTGTCAATAACTGCCAATTGTGATGATGAAAATTGTGATGTTTTATGACACACTTGGCTTGCTTGCTGGTGGCAAAGGATAAGAAGTATATTTGACAAAATTACCTGGAATTTGTGCCCTGCATAATGGTTAAAAACTTACTCTCAAGGAAGACATCTGTGACTGAATGGTGAACAAACAATGGCTGCAAAAATATATATCTTAAAAATAGAAAAGAACTGATCAAGAGACAAAAATCTGTCTTTCACAGGTCAGAACTACTGGGATAAAATGATAATGTGATAAGTTTTGCAAAGAACATTAGACAATAAACATTTTTAGCTGAATTATTAAAAAAAAATAAAGAAAAAAATCCCAAGATATTATAGTGAGAAGAAAGGGTACAGGAATGCAATAACAATGAGGTGTTGATTAAAGATAGCTGAGATATTGCCCCTAAACTAAATCAATAGTCTACCTTAGTTTCTCAAAAGTTATGAAGATAACTGTATAGGGGGATGGGGAATAGGGTTTTTGGATATAGAAATCACTTTATATTAAGTGGAAGAAAAACTGAAAGATTTAAATGGGGACAAAACTGGGGAAGAAGAAAAATTAACTTCATCATCTCCATCTCAATACTCTGAGAAAACTGGCACTCACAATGAGCATTTACAGTATCAAAGTGTTTTTCATGTAATACTATCTGATTGAATTGTAACATATGTAATGACTACATCTGAGGATGAAGGGGGACAAAAAGTGCCCAGACAACTCTATGTCTATTAGGATGAATGCCATAATACATTAGACATTAGAAGAGAGCTTGAAGAAATTAATAATTACTTAAATAGAGATAAATAGGGAAGGAGATAGAATGCAATATGGATTTAGCAAATGTAGACTGTATCCCACAACACCTTAGTCTTCTTTAATCAAAGACATAATTCTTTAAAAAAGAGAATGAGAATGAAACATACCACGGTTACTCAGATTGCTATAAAGGCTTGTAAATCATTAGCTAAGTGGAAAAAAAGAACCATTACTAGAAAAACTATAAACTGAGTAAAGTAATATGTAAAAGGAAGACAGCAATGGGTACTATTGAAAAACAATGTATCTGGCTAAAGTGGGGATGAGTATAAGAGTTTCTTATGGATTGTTTCTAGGATACTTTTCCATTTATTCAGCATTTTCATTAATTGTCTTGCCAGAAGAAGCAGGGGTGAGCTAGTTAGATGTACTGATGACAAAATGTGGGGAAGAACTTAATAAATAGAAGAATCAGGACTCTCTGTAGGAAGTATTATTTTAACAAAACCAGATGAAATTCAGCGGAGAGTCACAGTGAGTCACCTAAGAACTAAGGCAAAGCATTTCAGCTATGACCCGATTATTTAGAAAGGAGTGAGAGGGAGAAATGCCTGGGTGCATGATGCAATCACAGTACCTGCCTTGGGAACATGGGGTGGTTATATAAAAGAGAAATGCAACCACAGGATGTTCTGGTGGTAGCGTTATTTAAAAGGCAGTGGGAAGGAAATGTTTCTCAAAGCAGACATGGTTCAGGCAGAAGGGACTGGCATTTTTCAGTGAAATTAGTTTTTGCTAGCAACTTTCCACCCAGCTCCAGCAGTGCCACAGACCCGGAGTGTCAACATCATTCTCTCTTGGGTAATCTTTTAGCCTCTTCATAGTGTTTGTAAATGACTTGAGACAAATGGTACATCCTAGCTGCACCCAGTGGTGAGTTGATGGCATCATTTGACTTCCGGGAGCATATTCAGTAGCTCCTTTTTCAACTGTGTTTGCTGCCATGGTTGCTTAGAGTTCTGATAGCAAGCACAGGCTGCCAGCTTGGAGTCAGGGCAATTCCTACATTTCCTTCTTATCCCTTTTTTGAGGCTTTGTAGCACAAGCTGCTTTGAAGAGCTGGGGCTGTTTGGAAGGGGCACAATATCTAAGCATTCCTTTACGTTTCCAAATGTTTGATTATTGTGGGGGTGGTTCAAAGATCGACAGACCTTCCAACAGAAAACTTTCAAAGTTATAGCTCAGCTTATAAATCCGTGGGTTCCTTCACACCTTTTGAAATGGGCACTTCCATAGTGGCTCTTACCGTCTGTCTGGACCAGACTCTCAGAAGGCAACAGACACTTGGTAGATGCAGCATCAGTCCCCATTGGCTGCATTTGGCACTCTTGCTATTTGCTTAAAGATAAGCAGAGTATTGTCTCTGAATATTGTCTTAGAGTAAAAGCAACCAAAAATCAGGACTGCACTTCCATGAAAAAGGTCCCCTCCATCCCAGGCACTTTCTACAAGACTGACAATATATTACAGTCCAGGGCTCAAATGAAAAAATATGTGACAAGGGAAGAGGGGGAATTGTCTGTTCCTTGAGGAAAAATTAAAACACTTCTCTTTTTTTCTCTAATGATTTGGAGCACAGAGCCATCCTAACTCCTGGGAAGTCTTTGTGCTTACCTAGGACCTGAGGGCAGTTTTCCCAAGTCTGTGTGAGCCTTCAAAGTTCCCTGGAGGCACAAGGATTGTCTTCCTGCCTTGAAGCCCGTGGCTTAGTCCTCAGGAGCAGTGGCAGCATCTGTACTGCCAGGGCAAACGTCTCTCATTCACATTGGACTCTAAAGCTCTCTGCCTTCCCTCTGAGGGGTTTGTCAGTATTATCCAAAAGCAGTGGATTATCCAGTCTCAAGGGGTCATCCCCTCAGAGCCGCAGGCTGTTTGCTCCATCGGAGGCTGAGAAGCCAGGCAGCAGTTCAATGAGACTTTGTCTTCATCCTCACAAAAGCATTTCAACGTGATGTTTTGCCAAAGCCTGGTTTGATTTTGTTGAATAGGTTTAAAAATACTTTATCCAAAAATTCCTAGGCAGCTGAAAGCAATAACTCTTCCCAAAAGCATAGATAACATTGGAATATGTCCTGTGATTAACTGGTCCTGGCTGAGGTCCTGGCTGAGGGGCGTTTCTATAAGTAGTCGGCCCCGCCACGCCAGTGCCAGCTACTCACAGAAATGCCTGCATAACAGTAACTGCTACATGATGTGGCACAAGCTGTCCAATCTGGTCAGTATAGTTCACAGGGAAAAACTCATTCTTAACATAAACATCACATATTTTTTTTGCCCTGAATAAATCAGGTAGCCAGCCTGCACTCATTTGCAATGTTTTATAACTTATTGCCATTACAATGTTTATTGGTTTGGGTTCAGTGCAGATTCTTGAGCTTATCTCTAACCTCTTTTTATCTCTCATCTCTGCTAATGTTAAGATTAGTTTCTGTAAACACTGAGATGCATCATCTCTGCAGACTGGTAGCTTCTTGTCACCAGTTCCTTGCTTCACAAAGGCTGAATTTTAGAAATTCCATCGGCCTTTTTCCATCTTAAGCTCCCTCATTCACAGTCCATCTCCCTAAAAGATATTTCATGCCCTGTCAGGATGCTGGACAACAATGCTGATTTTCTCTCATGATGAAGAGGATCTGGCAGCATACTGCAACCAAATCAGTTGGCTGGCATTGCTCGCTGCCTGGCAGTGGGAGATGATATTGTGTGTCTCACGTATTGTGCTGTCTCTAATTTACCAAATCTCTGTGTTCCAAAGCTAAAAGTGGGTGCTGGGAGCCTCAGTTCTGTGATCTAAGTTTCTGTGCCATCTTCAGCATCTTGGTTCTGGGCTTAAGGAAAATGTTTTTCTAATTTCTCATTCTCAGTGGAATTTCAGTTTTTGTCAAACAAGAAGAGGGTTTTTTTTAATCAGCTGTCCTAGTGTTTCAGCCATTATTCCTGGCAAAAGTTTCTCACTGTCTTCTCATTGAGAGAGTTAAAAGCTTTACCTTTATGATTTCATTTGTATTCTCCAATATCAATATTTTTATATCTACAGAATACAGTTTTCTTCTTTTTGCTTGTTTTTTTACCTGGAAGACAAGTATACTTTGTTGTTGAACTCCCCCCATCCTAATATTGCCAATTTCTTAAAGTTTTAATGTCTATTTTCCTGTTAAATACTCACTTTTTTGCTGTCCTAAGTCCTCAGAAACCAACCATTGTAACCGTATTTCATGTGACAGAGAGAACTTAGTGTTTCAGCAAGCTGAACCAATCTGTGGACCTATTCAGTCAAGAACCCACAGCCTTATAGACTTCTGTGGGGATCATCATACAACTCCCTTTGTAACAAAAGGCCATAGCTAAGTACACCATGCATTACCAAGCTGTGGGCAGCTGGGTGAAGGAAATCATGCAAGATTAACTCATGCATCAGTCAGATAATTAATTAACATTCAGCACTGAAGTGTATTTTCCCATCACTTTTTTGCAGAAAGACTCCAGCATCCCTCATCACAAGTGAGTTTATGCTGCAGGATAACTTTATGTTCATTTGTAAATATCCACTTGTTCTTTGAGCTACCGATCTACTCAGTTCACTTCTTGCTTAGTACACCTTTGGCTGCACCTTCAGGTAGTTTCCTCTTTTTTTCTGTCCACCCCACTGCTGAGGGTGTCCCCAAGGCAGTGGAGTCAGAGAACAGCTGAAGGATTATACCATGGGTGCCTCTGTATCCTGCTGAGGGCGTTTGTTTACTGCTGTGATGGGGCTAAGAGTGTAAATGGGCACAGCTGAGCTGTGGCCGTATTTCCTTATATAC
Source organism: Hemiprocne comata (assembly GCA_020745705.1). Lineage (NCBI taxonomy): Eukaryota > Metazoa > Chordata > Aves > Apodiformes > Apodidae > Hemiprocne > Hemiprocne comata. The sequence goes on along the minus strand of CM036587.1, from coordinate 96,111,037 downwards.
ATCTTCAGTGTTCAGCACAATTACTGAGGTGTTCCTGAAAGGCTATAGCATAGCTTTTTATGGATTGGAAAATTACAGCTGAACCACAGCTTCATACAGTGGGCAATGCCAAAAAACCTCTTTATTAGAAGAGCTATAGAGAGTAAGGAATTCATAATATGCCATTGAAAAGACCATATTCCCTTCCAACAGTTTAATAAAACAATTTAAAACAAGGCTTGTTCTTAGTGTTGGTCTATAGTCCAGATTTAGTACAAACTTTAATTTTGAGAAACAACATTCTTTAAAAAGTCCAGATGAAGAAGGAAAATAACATAGTGCCATTATAAACACTAACAATAACAGGAGCTAACAAAAAAATTATAATTATTAATTTTATCCTAGGAACAGACCTTACCAAGGTTTATAATCTCTTTGAGCTAAACTGAGCATTGAGTAAAGTATTGCATGTGTAAGTGCACAAGCAATATCAACAAACTGTTCTACTTTTTTCATTTTAAAATACCAAGTTCATCAAACCCACATTTTTTTTCAGACAGTTTTAATTTCAATAATTTTTCCCTTGGATTTAGGATTAAAATTCTGATCCAAATGAGAGAGAGAGAAGCAAAAGCTATTCCCCAAGTGACTGTTGAACTGGGACATGGGAGCCACAGGTGCAAGTTCCTGTCTATATCAGACAGAAGGAATTTCACTGTGGAGCAAGTATTTAATTTCACCTGAGTGCATCCAGCATTGCTATTCTGACAATAGCCCTTGTATTAGATTTTACACCAAGAAAAAATGTTTCAGAATCTCTTGTTCTTTTCCAATGTGGAATAAAAACAAATTTCCAAATCTCCCACTTTTTTTTTTCCCCCTGAACTTGAATTCTCCTTTTTCAGCTAGCTCTACAATCATATGGTCCATCTTATATTTTACTGCCAATCTTACACATGTCATAAGCAACGTCTCCAGCTACAAAATGAATCATTTATATGAAGCGAGTGAATCCCAGAACGTCGTAAGTTTCCTGCATGAATACTTTTGTGCCTCTCATTTGTCACACACTTCATCCCATATTTGGTTCTTGTCAGATTGAGAGCAAAGGTCCTGAGTAGCTGCCCCAGTAGAAGCATCTGCTCTTCCACATTTTTTCCAGAGTCCAGAGGAGGTAAAAATATGACACTGCTCTACTGGGAGTGTTTTATTACTTTCTTTGTATCTGCCCTGTCCCTATGCTTGCAGTCAAGTAGTGAAGACCAGTGTTGTTTAATATCTTCATCAGTGATATTGACAGTGGCACTGAGAGCACCCTCAGCAAGTTTGCTGATGACCCCAAGCTGGGTGGTGCAGTCGATAGGCCAGAGGGAAGGGATGCCATCCAGAGGGACCTGAACAAGCTGGAGAAACGGGCCCAGGTGAACCTTATGAGGTCCAACAAGGCCAAGTGCAGGGTCCTGCACCTGGGCCGGGGCAACCAGAGATATCAATACAGGCTGGGGGGAGACATGCTAGAGAGCAGCCCTGTGAAAAAAGACCTGGGGGTACTAGTGGATCCACAGCTGGACATGAGCCACCAATGTGCAATTTCAGCCCAGAAGTCCAACTCTATCCTGGGCTGTATCAAGAGAAGTGTGACCACCGGATTGAGAGAGGTGATTCTGCCCCTCTACTCTGCCCTGGTGCGACCTCACCTGGAGTACTGTGTCCAGCTCTGGAGCCCCCAAGACAAGAAGGATGTGGACCTGGTGGAGCGTGTCCTGAGGAGGGCAACAAAAATGATTTGAGGGCTGAAGCACCTCTCTTATGAAGAAAGACTGAGGGAATTGTGGTTGTTCAGCCTGAAGAAGAGAAGACTCTGGGGGGACCTTATAGCAACCTTCCAATACCTGAAAGGAGCCTGGGGCTGAAAGAAGGCTGGGGAAGACCTGTTCACTAGGGCATATAATGATAGGACAAGGGATAATGGTTTCAAGGTAGAGAAGGGTAGATTTAGGTTGGACATTAGGACAAAGTTCTTTAAAATGAGGGTGGTGGAACACTTGAACAGGTTGCCAAGAAAGGTGGTGGAGACCCCATCCCTGGGGACATTCAAGGTCAGGCTTGATGGGGCTCTGAGCAATCTGTTCTACTGTGAGATGTCCCTGCTTATTGTAGGGGGTTCGACTAGATGACCTTTAGAGGTCCCTTCCAACCCAAGACATTCTATAATTCTATGATTTCTTCATTCTTAATGGCTTGGTTAGGGTGAGTTTTGGCACATCAGCCACATCTGCTTGAACATCACGCTACGGTTTATACAGGTCCTATGTGGCTATAGAGACAATAAGTGGAATAGCTTTTATATTTCCACAAATAATTAAATGTGAAGGAGTCTTTTACAATTTTAATATAAATTTACTACTTATTTAAAGTTGGGTTTTTTCCTAGTCCTATAAAATTGTCTGATTTAGGGCTCAGAGTGCTTGTGGGGTGGTGTGGTGACCAGCAAACCCTGGGGTGTCAGTTCTTCATAGCATGGGAAGACCATATATCTGAATTCTCCCATTTGAATTGCAGGATTCTCCTCCAAAACTACAAATTTGGAAGAGTCTGTAGAGAACAGGAAAATTTATGAGCTATGACAAAAGGCCTTAATGAAAAGGAGTGGACCTGCAGAGAACAATCTTGAGAGATAAATACTAATTATGGAGGGTACCTCCTTTCAGCAACACCGGGAACAAATTGCATGCAGAAGAGAAATAAATCTACCTGTAATTAGGTCAGAAGTGCATGTGCCTGTAATAATTAGTTTCTCAGATGCTGCTGAGTATTAAGCCTGTTAAATATTACCCCTGCTCCTCCACTTCAATGCTCCTCCTAAGCTCCAGGCTGTGACTCCAGGTTTTAGATGTGTTTCACCAGGAGCTCCACAACCTGTTGCTTACAATGGCCCTGGTGCAGCTCCAGAAGGCTTTGAGTGTTTTTTCTGCCTTTACTGACAGGAGCAAAGCCTTCTGGGATAATTAGTGCTGCTTCAATTGGACAGGTAGCGGATGGGAAATAAACAGGTTCAAGAGCTCAGGGGACATCCGTGTTGCTGTAGGCAGGGAGGCAGTGGAAAATAAATATAGCTAAGCAGTTGGAAAAATATTTATTTATTTATGCTCCTTTCCTTTTGAGATGTGAGATGAGGGCCAGCTCCAATATGAACTCAGGTTTTTTTTCTAAGCAATTTCCAACTCTCTCCAGCCCTTGAAAATGGCATCCCACATAAATCTATGACCAACTACAGTGATGACCCATTTGGAAATGCTTTTCCTTATTGTTAACTGTGAAAGGAGATAATTTGTTACATAAATAATGAATTAGATGTGTATTAATTTAGAACTGCTTGTCTGAATGGTTTGCAAAGCAGCTGTGTGATTTTAGGCAGTCATATGCTGTCAATTAACAACTTATTCTAAGCCAAATCTGTTTAAGCTTATTATGTGTATCACACAGTGAGGAATTTCTTCATAGGGTTTACTAATTCTAGCTGTATACTATTGGTTGCATAGTAGTTTAAAACTGCTAAAGATTAGTAAAAATCCCAGTTAAATTACTGACGGGCAGAAGGAACTTCCAGCTGCATTCCAGCTATTAATCTGCTAGTGATACTTTTCCTGTTGTTGAGAGTTTTGGGACCTCATTACAATTCCCAGTTTTTCTTTATGGAAAATGTAATACAGGTCCAGGAAGGCAACATTAAAATTAAATATTCATAGCATATTATCAATAGATTATTTAATTAAGGGAGGGAGTATTTCAGTTCATAGGTAAACAAGCAGCATGGCTTGTACACTACAAGTCTGACTGCTTACTGTCTTTCCAAAAGCAATATGCCTGAAAATTTCAAAGAATTGATCTGGTGCCATTACAGAATTTGGGAATATCCGAGACAACTAATTTAAAAAATATGTTTCTTCTTTAGAACAGATTAATTTAAACCTTTGATAAGTTTCTCTTATTTTTTATGTGTACCATGTATCAATATAGGAATTCCACATTTTTATTACTCTTATCTTGCTGGAAGCTAACAGGACCTTTAACAAATCGTGAAGTGCTGCCACTGAATAGTACAATTATTTAAAGCCTCTGTTAACAATGCAAATTTTCTCTACTTAATGTTTCTAAAAGTGTAATCCTAAAGATGATAGCAATAATGAGCTACACTATTTTGTACTTGCCGTTACTATATGCAACATATGCCAAACTGTATAGTTTGGACTGAAGTACCCAAGGATCACCATGGCCCATTTTCTGCAAAAGTGTCCCTTCTCTAAGAATGTGGTCGTTGCTAAGAAAAAAAAAAAAAGACAACCTTTTACACAAAAGTCCAGGGCACCTTTTGCCACACAAATTTAATCATACATAGTCTCCCAAGCATATGGAGCTTTAAACATTTTCACAGGAAGATTTGCTCATGCTGTGTGTCAAGTCCTTAATAAAGTCACTTACAATGAAACTTGTTCCACTAGAAAAATTATGTAGAAGCTTGGCTAGCAGTCAGGCAAAACACAAGAGTCTCAAGATGGTTTATTTCTGTGCTTTTCAGCATGATGGCTCCTCAGCTTCTCACTCATTCACATTCTCTGAGCACCTCATCTGCAGCTAAGAAGGCGAAGGAAAAACTCTGTGTCATTGCCAGGAAATGTGTCCTACTGTAAGGAAATTTCAGGAGTTTCCCTATTAACAATGTTCTCTATTAGTGCTTTGGGATATCTGCTTCTCTCATCTGGGAAAGGAGCCTCTACCGTCCACTCAATACAGTGTGAGTACACTCAGTCCTGACTCTTTACTCTTCCTCACCTTGATGATCCTTGCTTTCTCCATTTCCTCTCTTCACCATCTGAGCTTTTTCTTCCCTTGCCTATCCAGCTCCAGTTTTCCTCTTTGATCTGTGTGCTCCTTCAAAGATAAATCAAATTTTTCAGATCTGGAATTCCTCCTTTCCAGACACACAGAAAAAAAAATCCCTCAAAAAAATATTTCCAAAAAAGTGTGTAGGAAAATCTGCAGAAAAAGCTTAAGCAAAATGTCTTTGGGGTACAACTGCCTGCCAACAAACCATTTCACCAAACTTGGTATATGAATACTGAGTTTCACTGTCACCAGTCTCTGGTCCCTCCCTCAGTAGAGTAATTCAGTTGCAGTTAGGAGGGCAAAATTGCTGCTAACATAGAATCATAGGATCATAGAATGCCAGGTTGGAATGGACCTCAAGGATCATCTAGTCCAACCTTTCTAGGTAGTACTATAGTTTATACGAGATGGCTCAGCACCCTGTCAAACTGAGACTTAAAACTGTCCAATGTGGGGGAATCTACCACTTCCTTTGGAAAACTATTCCAATGTTTGATTGTCCTCATGATGAAAAATTTACCTCTTGTGTCCAATCAGAATCTCCCCAGGAATAAAAGACATTAATTTCCTGTTTCATGTATGGGAAACAGCAACAGTTCAGATATGACACTGTCTTTAAAGACACCAGTGTGTTCAGCCATCTCTCTGCCCCTGTGCAGAGCTTCCCAGTGAGCCAGTCATTATGGACAAAGCAGAACAAAACTGATATAAGAGTAAACAGAACTGCCATCAAACTGAGAGGCAACCATTTTTAAACTTGATAAAAGGAAGGATTTTCTTATGCAGAAAATATTTCACACAGTTGTCTTTGGAACAAGATAACTTTGACACCAACAGCTTAGACCAATACAGAGAAATACAGCAATTTCTATAGTGTGAAGTTTTCTTCACACTCTATAGAGTTCAGTTCAAGACTTAAATGGCTATTATCTAATCTACCAGAGACAGACCAGGATGAAGCTTTCCTAAAAGCAGATTATTTCAGAATTTTCCATAACAGAACTTTCTGAACCTTCTGCTGAACCTTTAGGCAATTCAGACAGGTAAAGAGAAAAGGAGTTTCACCAAATTCATAGTTTGAGTCTCCTTCATTTAATTGCAAGTAAAAGAGGTAGCATCACACTAGATCAAATGTGGCTATTTAATTTATGTTAGGAAAAATCATAACAATTCCTCATTACTTTTTCAGGTCCAACTTCTGTTCTTAACTAAAATGAGCTGCTCTTACATTTCATTCCTTCTTGTCTGATTCCTTCTTTTTCCACTTTGCCCTCTCTGCCTCTCCATACCTGAATAATACAACCGCTTCCTCCTTCACTCAAACTGGCCAATTCTGATTCTTCAGCTGTTTCTCTAATAAGCCTGGCAGCCAGTAAAATTAATATCTTTTTCATACAGTTTCTTTTTAATTTGCTCTATTGCTCAATTTACTTATATGATTGTGCAGCTGAAGAAAATGGATCAAATGCCAGACTATTGTACAGATCCAAACTGCCCCCTTTGAATTCTGATTTTACAGCAGAAGCATCAAGAAGAATTGCTACTTCAAGGCTTTAAATCAACAAAAATTATAAAAAATAAAGAACATATTTACCTTCAGAGCTGAAGAACAGGGAAGTGGAAGAGGAAGGGGAAGGGACGATATTTTCAGTTTTAAGTGACCTACAATGATCACATACTCCAACTGCCTGACCACTTCAGTGGGTAGGGTGTGGACCCCGTGCAGCTATCTCAGCATGCAGAGCTAATTTGCCTGGGTGAAACGCAGCTCTGATGCAGGTCTGTTACTTCTGGAGCCAGCTTGCTCACAGTCAAGTTACTTACCTGTCCACAGAGCTGCATTATTCATTGCAGACTGATCAGGTCTCCTGTTGAAGCCCTTCCACTGTCTGCAAATTATTACATGTTGATTGCAAGAGAGCGGACAGCCCATGATGAGAGATCTCACTTGACATGTAGACAGGTGAAATTCAAGCCCGTGACTTGGAGATTTGACTTAGATCTAATAAATAACACAATTGTGGGCCGAAGCAGGAATCTCAGCTACTGTTAACTTGCTGGTTGCCCTCAACATTTAAGCTGCCTAGTGTGTGGTCACTGGTCAACCAGCTACAGAATTTGAACACCCATCCAGTCAACTGCTAGGCTGGCAGAGATTTTGAGCACTTAAGTGGTTTGTGTGTGTATAGGCATGCCAAAGAAATACCTTTAGGGACCTGGGCCTCAGTTTCACTGGCCTGGAAGACCTCTCTTTACTTTTTCCAGCCTACTATGATGCTTCAAGGACAGGACACTCTTGCCTTGACTGTTGACCCACCTCCTCATGATGGGGCTGTTGTGGTGATGGCGACTGAGGGTGCTTCCTCTCCTGCCCCACCACCACCCTCTGCCCTGGCAGAGCACTAGCTCCTCCAGCTCCGAGGGTAATAAGAGAAAATAGCGAGCCAAGGATTATTGCAGCTGCAGAGGGATACAAGATTTCCAGCTGTATCCATCCTCCCTGCTGTCTCTAATTCCCTCCCCAGCTGCATTTGTCAAGCCCACCATCTTTCACTATGCTGCATCACCTCTCTCCCTTCTCCGTCACTCCATTTTTATGGAAATTCATTTATAAAATTAAGACAGTTATATTTCTAATGTAGAGCATGCTGGAATACTTAATCTTTCACTTCATTTTTTTCAAGTGTGCCTTTCTCAGACGTGGACTGATAAGATGACAAGTGCTAAAACAATCTGTGAAATGATGCATGGACTTTTAAGCAAATTAATAAGTGCCTTGGAGCAAAGATATATATAATCACAGAAAAACCTGACTCTTTTCATAGGAGATATATCCTTGAAATACTGTTTTATCTGGTTAATGAGAGTTAAGGGGTGGAAATGCTGGCTTCTCTGAGATTAAAGAGAAAACTTAAAATATTCAGATGGGAATTTGTTTTATATCATATACTACATACACACTTAAATATTAAAGTTTGATCCTTTAATATTTAACCAATGGACAGTCCGCCGAGACATCTCTTTCATTTCCACTGGGGTCCTGGTACAAGCACCAGCTAGTTTTAATAGACATCACACATTTAAAAAAAAATAGGCACAGTTAAGTCACAGTTCAGCTAAGAGCCATGGGGCACAATATGTTGCATGGGTCAAAAGCGCACGTCCTAAAGGAACTAGTGAACTAGAACAGTGTCTTTGTTATTAATCCGGAAATTGCATTTTTAGAACATATATTGCTGACTATATAAGTCTCCTTTTTTTTTTTTTTCTTCCAGTAATTTTTTTTTTTTTTTCCCCCATGAACAGAGCAAACATCTCTCTTTGTTCCTTATAAAGATCTTTTAACTGTGCTCCTGTTCCAGCTAGGCAGTAACAATCCCTTATGCATCTTAACAGTTACGTTTATGCAGGCTAGAAATGTTCATGCTTATATTCATACTAGACACCTTTAATATACACTTCTATCCACCAGTGACCTGCTCATGACCTTCTTCAGAAATGCAAGGTAACTTGGCTAGTTCTATTTCTGGTCCTTCTGAAAAAGGATTGTCAGGTCAAATTGTGACAGTTTAAGTGTGATGTCTGATATTGACTGCTGTCCAGCAGGGACTGTAAGCACAGTGTCTCCCACTTCATTCAGGACCTCACTATTGAGTTGCACTATCATCCTAAGGTTAGTCTTTTATCTCCTGTGCTTCCAGGCAAAGAAATAAGTGTCACTGGAGCAAACTGCTGTAACGTAGCCTGGGGACACTCCTGTCGTGAAGCTGGTGCCTGTATGACTTCAATGCCCACAAATTATCTGACCACTGCACAGTGTGTTGGGGACAGCTACAATTACTATTAAGGCACATTTCTGTAGCTCACTTTTAAATAAAATAACTTTTCTGTGATATCTCTTTCTCTGTGTGTCTTTGTATGTGCATACATAGGACAATTCATAAAAGAAAAAAATCTTCTAAAATTGGGCAGGAAGTTAAGGGAGACATCAAAAACCAAGCAAACAAACAAACAAACAAACCCCCACTTTGTTCACCTTTTCTAACTCTACTTTATTGCTAAGATATTATTATTTCAACTTTCTTTCCACTTTCCATCCTCCAGGCTTGTCAAACCAGTTTCCTAACACCTGTATTTGTTCCTGCCAATCCTTTCCAATAGCAGTGCATGTTCTCATGGTTCCTTCACTACCAACTCTAATTTTTTGACCTAGAATTAAATGTGGGACAGCAGGAGCTTGGAATTAGTCCTTCTAATAGAGTAGGAACCTGAAAGATTTGGGAAGAATGGATGTTCCCTGCTGGTTCCTGCCCAGGGTCACTTGCAAAAGGGCAGAGGACAGGTATATCTTTACATTCCTATTTTTCTCCTTTTCAATTTAGTGGATTTTCTACATAAATCAGTTAGAGTTTAAAAGTGAGGGCTTCAAGAATTACAACATTCCATTGTCTGATCTTTGACCTAATTTAGTTTAACGATGGAATAACAGATAACTAAAATCTGCAAATTATTTATAATTAGTAAGTGCCTTGCAAATCGACTCCATTAAAAATAGTTTGTAAATCAGCTGGACTATTATTTCTATTGTATTTTATTGGTATTTAGAATGTAGAAAAACCTGGGTCAACAGGATATTAAGGCTAGTACCTTCTAAGCAGACAGCTGTACCTCCTGTCTTTCTGCCGCATGCAGCAGGGCTATTGGAAAGCCTGACTGAATGTATCATAATTTCTCACCAAGAAACTTTTTTTTGCCTAAGTACCACAGATGTTTTAATATTTGTTAATTTGACCAGCAGTGTTTGTGTTGTAAAAGTGCAGCAATTCCAAGAGTTAGGGAATTCTTTAACTTCTCTTCCTGTTTTTCAGAAAAAAAATATGAAAGCAGCTAAAGCGACTTTTTCATTAATTGCAAAATATAGGGTTTTTTTCCCAACTATATGCAGGGGCAGATACAGCTTCAGTTTAAGTGGGTGGCATTACACCATCTGCCATATTTTATCCCAGGATAAAACCATATAATTTTATTATTCTTG